>CM060073.1:21222343-21424638 GCA_030533445.1 Cyprinodon diabolis
AAATATCCCGAACCAGACCTTTCGGTAATAACAGTATACAGTGCATAACAAAATTTCCTTTTCAATAATATTATATGTTACAAGTCACATTTTTGTTTTGGATTTCAAGTAGTAGAGCAACAAAAAGCGGAAAGAAAAATATACATAGTTTCTAATCTTTCAGAGAACAGATCCTAAAAATGAATGGATTCATTGTCCATTACTGCATTAACCCTCCTACTATTCTATTTAACTATTACCACAAAGGAAAAAAAAGACATGTCAGGATAAGAATCTGACATTTATATCAGTTATAGTTAGATCTTAAAACTACAAAAAATATCATGAGCTCTATACATATGTGAAAAGCCAGGGCAAAACCATGGACAATTCTAACCGGGCTCGATTTGAGTTATTGTTGTTGATGGCAAAGGTGTGGAAATCCAAATAAAGCTACATTGTGAACAAAGTCACACTCTTGGCTAAAAGCATCGAACATCCCTCCATTTTCTATGGTTTACTGCAGGTGAAAGTGGATTGGTCGAGCTAGGACAAAAAAAATGACGACCGATGGGGGCAAAGATTGTGATTACATTTTTGTTTATTTTCTTTCTATAACCCAAAATAAACTTCGACAATGTTTTTAGGCAAGATCGTAACTTTGTTGAACTATAAAGATTTAATTCTTCTCAATTCAGTTTATTTATATAGCGGCAATTTACAACACATGTCATCTCAAGGCACTTTACAGTTCACCAGATCATACAGTCACATTGATTCAAAGTTTTCTATCAAAGGAAAACCAGTTGATTGCATCGACTCATTGACTCTTCAGCAATCCCTCACACTAAGCATGCTTGTAGCGACAGTGGAGAGGAAAAACTCCCTTTTAACAGGAAGAAACCTCCAGCAGAACCAGGCTGAATTTAACTGAATTTAAAAAAAGAGCTAATTTGTTTCCTAAGGCTAAGACCTGATGGGTTTATAACTACTGTAAGAGATGACATTTATTTTCTAAGATAGAAGAATGTGACACATGTCTTCTCAGTAAATATATTTTTAGAGGTGCTATTGACATGACATGTTCACCCGATGCCAGTAGCAATCCATGCAATCCACACACAAAAAAATGTAACCATAGATGTCCAGAAATTACGTTATGTGTAATAATGTGGAATAGCAAAGGGAAAAAAGTATTGAACATGTGAAGAAAGGGAGGTGCGAAAAGGAATGGAAAGCCAAGACGCCAGCCGAAATCTTTCAGTAATTAGAAAGCAGTCCTGCCCCTTGTCGGTGCAAATTAATATCAGCTGGTTCAATCCCAAATCTCTCTTGTATCACAAGACATCTCATAAAGGGTAAAAGCAAATAGCTTTCTCAAGACCTCTGCAACCTTATTGTTGCAACTCATAATGATGACAATGGTCACAGGAGACTTTCTAAACTTCTGAATGTTCCAGTGAACACTGATGGGGCCATAATCTGGAAGTGGAAAGAACATAATTTCAACATAAACCAACCACAATTAGGTGCTCCTCACAACATTACTGAATCTTACCGATTACTGATTAAGATTGCTGAAGAAAACCCGTGTTGAAGCTTTAGATAAGCCTGTGAAATACTGGGAGAATAAAGTCTGGTCACATGAGACCAAAATTTAACTCTTTGGATGCCATAATACAAATCATGTTTGGGGGTCAAATGGCACTGACCCCACTCCCAAACACCATACCAACAGAGAATTTGGAGGGGGGGACATCATGGAGTGGGGCTGTGTTTCTGCCTATGGTAATGGCGGACTTCAAATAATTAAAGGAAAGATAATTGGAAAAATTTACAGACAGTCTTGATAAAGATCAGCTGCCATCTACCAGGATGATGAAGATGAAACGTGGGTGGACATTTCAGTAAGACAATGACCCCAAACACAGTCAAGGAACTCTCACTTGGTTTCAGGGAAAGAAAATAAAGCTGCTAGATTGGCCCAGCTAATCACCTGACTTGGATCCAATAGAAAATCTATGGAAAGAACTAAAGATCAGAGTTCATTTAAGAGGTCCACAAAACCTTTAAGATTTAAAGATTGTCTGTGTGGAAGAATGGGCCAAAATCACACCTGCGCAATGTATGTGACTAATTTCTTCATACAGGAGGCACCTTGAAGCTGTCATTACCAACAAAGGCTTTTGGACAAAGTATTAAAACAATTTCAGTAAGTGTATTCAATATTATTTCCATTTGTCATTTCATTTTATTACACATGACTTAATTTTTGGACATCTATGGTTTGATTTATTTGTATAAGTGGATTGCATGGATCGTTACCGAAAAATGTAAAGAGCACTGTTTCAAACCACTAAGAAATGCTTATTTAACTAAAATGTATGTGTAATTTTTTTCCTGCTACTGGAAATACAATTTCCTGAAGGGAGTAATCCCAAGTGATTAATAAAGTCAAGTCTAAGTCTAAGTGTAAGTGTAAAATGAGAGCAACAAGAACTGTTAGCACAGAAAAGCAGATGAAAGGTCGAGTGTAAATAGATGATCAGAAGCTGATTGCCTTACAAATCTGTACCTCAGTAAAGAGTGGTAAGATTACTTGGCAGCCTTTGAAATAGGCCATGTAGAGGATGGCAAACAAGGCTCTCTGTTAGATGAGAATAAAATGAGACTCTTTCCTTGCATGTTAAACAATAGGTGCTGCAGAAAAAGCCTTAACACAGAGTCCTGCAGGGATGCTTTTCTTTAAGCAGGGCAGCACAGCTGTCCACTGAGACAAATGGGAACACATTTCAGCCTACAGCTGAGTTATGCTGGTACAGATACTAAATGCTCCAAAGGATGCACAGATGTTAATGCAGGGAGCCATAGCTCTACAAAGTCTTGAGTAAGGTCAGGTGAATACATACGCGGACCATACTTTTTAAAAACATATATTTTCCTGCTTCCCTTTCTCAAACATAAAGTACTGAAAAGGTGAGAAGATTTAGAATTGAGGAAATTTCTAACAATGCCTTTTAACATTACTATCACGAAAGAGAAAATTAGCAAAGAATATATAAATCTATACATTTTTTTTGGCACAGTTAAAAATTTCTATTTATATTACTATCAGGGTGCTACAGACAGGATATAATGTTCTGCACAAGGGACAGCCATAAAACTCTGTGTTTTCCTAAAATACAATACATACATCATAAAATAGCTAAGCACTCTTTGAACCACAAAATGCACAATAATCAAAGCATTTATACAGTTCCTGGATATTTTAAGGTATCTTTTTTTAAAAGCGCTACTCCTCCTAATAGCCAATATAATTGTAGTTTCCTAAGCTTGTGTTTTTCATTGCATGAAATAGTTGGAAAAGTAAAGAGTAAATAAAGAAACATGAAGAAAGCTATGCTAAATAAGTCAAGACATTCTTTTTGTACACAATGCTGCTCTGTCTTCCAACATCTCCGTTTAGTGATTGACATTCGGGACGACGCCCGTGTCCACTCTCTCGTCTTGCATGTCAACAGGGGCCTGTATGTTTATTTGGGTGTGTGTGTACTTCTGTGCGTAGGTGAGGGTGTATATGCATGGTGTGCATTAAACGTCAGTCACCCAGCCTCTGCTAAATGTTAAATGCTTCAGGGCTCACAGAAATAGACAGATAGCATTCTATTGACCTGTCAAAAATCACAAAAGAGGCTGAGAGGCCCTGTGTTTGAATTTTCTGTGCATGACTGCACTGTGACGAAAGCGGACAGTTATATATAAATTATCTTTCTGGAATTTTCTTTGTTTGTGCCAACCTTTTGTGTAGGTGTCACAGATGCTTTGTTGCTAATTCTGCATTACAAAAAGATTACTGAGCAGAGCTTCAAACCACCCTTTAGGTTTGAAACTGAGTTTATAATTGTGATTACTGAGCTTTTAAATATTTAATCTGACCATACAGAGTTTGTCTTTGTGTCAAAGAGCTTTCAGAAGGCTGTAAAATATAAGTCAGATGTGCCAAATGTAGTATTGAGAACTTGCCTTGGTGTGCGTTTGCAACTCACCTCAAAGTAATAGGAAAAAGTGAAGAAGAGGTGTCTAGAGCTGGTATATAAATGTTGAGCCCGGATGGTTCGGATACCTCTATATTACTGCACATTAGAAATCTTTCAATGGGAGGGTTTTATCTTATTAAGCATTTATATCTACATTTCTATTTCTGATTAAATGTTGGCTTTAAGTCACTTCTTCTGTAAACTCTTCTCAGGCTCCTCATCTAAAGTCTGAATTCTTATTTTCTGCTCGACAAGACAATAAAAGAGGCGGAAAAGCAGTCAATTTCCGTAACATTTTCACCTGCACTAAATGTACAATATCTAAACCTTTGAATATTTGGATCTGGTTAATAAAACTTGATAACCGTTTCTTTCGTAGACCTCCGAAAGCTAATTTCTCATTTTCTCTCTGAGTCTTACAAATTATTGCCTATTACTCTTGTCAAATTGTATTTCAATGTGTGTTTGTAATATAAATGACTGCTTAGAGATTCTGAAACAGCCGCAGATTTCATGAATATTTTTTTTCAACAAGTTTACATGTAGCTCATTATTAAGATCTACCCACATTCCTATATGGTATTTTACAGCTAAAATGTTTATAAACTTCATTATTTCTGGAATTTACTGCCATGTCACAGGTTTCAGAATTTATTTGAGCTTCTTTGCAGGTCAGGTGATGTTTTTTGGACCCTTTTCATTTACCAAACCATGGAGAAGAAATAAAAAATAAAATAAAGGTCAGACCCAATCAGGGCAGAAATGAGAGAGATTTAGTGAGATGAGAGGTTAAAAAATAAAACAGATGAGAAAGAAAAGACTTATTATTCTGTTTGTGAGGACCTTAAATGTCATTTATCTAATGAAAACAGTTTCTCTACCTGAGATTGAGCCCAGCAGCACGGTGCTCTTGATGCAGCGATACACGTAGTCGTAGCTCTGAGGTTTGAGTGGAGATCCAGTAGACAGGATGGTGTGTAGAGACTGAAGGTTGTGTGTTTCCGCTGGGAGAGAGAAGGAGGTTAAACAGAAAGTCAGACAACATAACAAAAGTCTCCAAAATAACAGATTCTTTGAAATAAACTTTAGATTTGAATAAGGTTTCTGAATTTAACAGGATTCTGCTAAAAAAAAAAACATTTAGTTGCAAGGTTCAGAAATGGGCAAAACTTTTAAATAACACTTTATTTCCTTTGTACTTTTCTTTCCAAAGATTCATACTTTTTTGTAACCTTTTAGAGCAGAGTTGATCAATAGATATACATTTCTAAAGGTCTTCTATAACTTTTTGAATTATCCTTCCACTCAGTCTTTGTACCTGCATTGTGCAGCATATACTCTGCCTCTCATTTTGCTGTTGATAAAGTGAAGTTTCTCCTCTGTTTATGAAAGTGTTCCATTGTACTGTATTCTATTAAAATGTTAAGTAGACATCTGGGACATCATGTACAAAAGAATGCACATGATGTCCAGAAGGAAAGCATTCGGAAATTTGCTGCAAATTCAGCTGTATGAAATCAGCCCAGTTTGCATGGGAATGACCGTAGCTGCATGTGGTTTACCCTTTCCCTTTAATACCTAAACAAAACAGTTTAAAAACCAGGAAGGTACACAACAAGAGTTCAAATAACCATGGCAATGGTGCTGTTTGGCTAGACCTTAACAACACATCTAAGGAATATTTGTTACAGCCAAAAAACTTTGAGTAACATCAATGAGCAGGCATTTAGATAGGTGTACAACCTATGTAATATTCCTAAGTGTATCACATCTTTAGGCTTTGTGTGGCGTAAAGGGTTCCTGGGGTATCCTACCCTGGAAAATATTGAAATTTAGACTCTCTGAAATGCTATTTCCTGCCTTTTGAGGTGGAATGCGGCTAACTTTTTTTCTTGGTTACAACCCTACTATTGTCCTGATTATGGGAAGTATGTGCACTTGACTAGAGGTGGAAATTTCATAAGGAAGACATGAGATCATTTTTAGGTACATTATGTTTCATAGGTTGATTAAAAAAAATAATAATCAGAAAGTGTAATGCTATGTTCATGCCGCGATTTGAGCCGCAAAAAAGCACCTGCTGTTTCATTTTTAGGCTTGTACACATTAAGGTCAGACGTAGCATCTTTGAGGATCCTGAAGCGCGTCCAGTAAAATGTGAACAGAGAGGTCTGATGTTTCTGCAGCTCCTGCTTTCAATGGAAGCGAGAGGCCTTGCTATATTTGCTGTCAAGTCGGTGAATAAGTAGCTTTTAATATTTAAATTTTAAGTGAGGAAGTCCACCTCAAAACATTGTCTGTGCAGTCAGTTTATTAAGATATGGGCTCAGATCCCCCACATACCGGCAGGGGGAAAATTAGGGCGTACCAAAGCTTTACATTCCTAAAACAAGGCGTACAATTTGTCATTTTATTAAAGAGCGTCCATACGCATTTTACGGAAATAAAATCATAGACATAATAGTAGCTGAAAATATTTTTTTCTGCATTTATGATTTATATAATTCAGCTGTGTCTAACTGCAGCATTGAGCTCAGTTAAATCCATAACAACCATATCATTATAAATTACATGCATATTACCCCCATATTTCTACTAGGAATATGTCACCATACACACAATGTGAAGTAGAGTTAATGTTTAAAACCAGTCAGGGTGTCCCATAAAAAAAAGTAACAAAACAGAAGCCAGCCATCATGCATGGAGCCTGCTTGAAGTCTGTTCTGTGAAACATTTCAGGGGCACAGCTATTGGAATGTGTTCTATTCATGAGAGCAAATTCATTCACAGATGGTGCTCTTACAGCAGTATGATTACAGCCATAGCTCTGATTAGATTGGGAGCCGGCTCCTCATGTCATATTGCAATTTGATGTGTATCTATTCAGGCGTTGTTTAGGGAATCCATACCAATGAGGCTGTCCCATATGGCTGCATAGAAGGGCTAAGGGATGAGTGTGAAATACCGGACCTGCCAATCAGCTCCCTAAAACACTACGGCTGCAAAGAGCTGAGCACTTTAAGAACTTGAACCAGCACCCAGTGAGAAAGAGGCTACGCTCATACTGCATCCTGAAGTGATGAGATTCAGTTGCAGCATTAAGTTTTAACTCCTAAAAGCTGAAACATCAGGTTTAATTATCCTTTGATGTAAGAAAAACACTAAATCAATTCATTTTCTGTGTATTTAGGTGTGTTTTGTTAATCTATAGTTTTCCATTTTCAGATTGAAGAGGTTTGGGTTGCTACCTCACATTTTCACAGCATGTCAAAAGTTGACATGAATTACTGCACATTCTGATGCCAAGTTGTGTGTAAAATAGTTACATTTTTTGTCAGGGTTCCTACAGCATAAGACAAGGTAAATTCAAGACTTTTTAAGACCATCTAATGCCACTTGAAATAAAAATTTAAGACCAAATTCATAAGAAACACAAGAAAAACCCGCTTGCGACAACTTAACCCAAAGGTTTATTTTAACATAAACCACTGCACTAATTTAGTTTAAAATTTTCAAAAGCTTGGAAATCTTGTGTGAGATAAAACAATTGAACTGAAATGAAAATCTCTGTTTTGGCAGCTTTGCAGGCTTTGGTATTTATATAAATCTACCGAGTAACAAATTATTGAATAACAAACTTAGCTACAGAACTTAAACCCAACTACTAAAAGCATTTATACTTGTAAATCAGATCCAGGGAGGAAGAAAATCCTGATTCCATTGTTTTTACTATGATCACACACCAAAGAAAATATATCAATTCAATTTCAATTCAGTTTATTTATATAGCGCCAAATTCACAACACATGTCATCTCAAGGCACTTTACAGTTCATATCACTAACTAAAAAAGGACTAACTGCATTTATAAGATAATACTACAAATAATACTACATTTCTGAAATACGCAAGTAAGGTTCTTACACCTTGTTAAGACCTGCTAACAATTACTTTGTGCATTAAATCCTGGAATTTCCCATCATTGAAGATATTCTCAAGCTAAAACAGAAAACACTGAAAAACAGTTATACACACAACAACTTTGCTCTAATGGTCTAAAATCCAAACAGGTTTATGACAGATACCAAATTCAATTAAAATGTCACTACAGCTTTTGTCTGTGTGCTGGTATACCTGTATTCCTACAGGTCGCTCCATCAATTTTTGAAAGATGTAGGGATTGAAAAGACACGATTGTCCCATTAACATTTAAAAGCAGACTGTCCCACATGATTTTTTATTATGTCTCATTTTCAAGAAAGCAGAACATTAACAAGGTGTCTGAACACGAGAATGCAAAAAAGCTGGATGAAAGTTGCTTAATTGCATTATTAATTAAGGAATAAATTAGATTAAATACTTTGAAATATTATATTTATCTTTTCTGCAAAAAGTTGCAATTTGTTTCTAACAAAGGGATTTATGTCTACTGAAAATGAGGGATATCAACACCTGTTTTGATAAATGATTTCCCGTTTTCATTATTGTATAGACTCTCCCGATGCATTTAACATCAGTTACCACCTTTTCCTGAAATAACTCTTTGCTTTGTCCTGCTATCACTGCTAAAATGCACTTATCACAGTAGCAGCTGTATCAAAACCCAGATACAGTTGCAGGCAGCAATAATTTCAACCAAATTAGAAATCGACACACAAAAAAGCAGGCAAGCACCTGTGAACAGCTGTGGCTGCTGGCACCCTAACATGTTGTGTTATTGCAGTTTGCCACCCTGCTGTGACAAAGCCTACAACCCCCCATTTACTGTAACACACATACACCCCCACCCCCACACACTTTAGGTGTCACTCCAGAGATCTATGCACATGCTCCATGTCACCCACAGATGCCCAAACCATATGCCAATAACACCCTGTGAACCGAGAGGCTTCCAGCAACCGACCCTCACCCTGGAAGCGCGCATACACACACACAGACGCAGTAGGAACTTCTGCAACCCCCCACCATGCCTCCAGGTGTCCAGCCCAATCCAGTCCAAATGTCAGCACTGAAAAAAAGGGCTTCTCCACTGGGGCAGTCAGGGAAGAAGCTTCCTCTATTCTTCGCAGCCCGATCCAGCCATGCTTGCAAACACACACAATTTCTTAAAAGCACAGCTAGAAACATCTTTAGCCTCCCTAACAATGATAGATGGATGGGGTGGCATATAGAGGGGCAGGTGACAAAAAAAAACAACAACAAAAAAACAGATAAGAAAATGCACAGAAGTCTTGAGACTTTTACATTAAAGAGCAGTTCTGCTGCTCGTGACAAGAACTGATGCTCCCTGTGTTGTACTTCGATTTTCTTTGCTGGACTGAAGTGAAGGGAGACATTTTATTTACCCCCAATTATAGGCTGGGTCTCATTGATCAAAGAAAAACAAAGAAAAGGTCAGTAGCTCATGAATTTATTTCATTTACTAAACCAACTTATGTTGAATATACAGGAAAAACATGAGCGTTAAACTTCTGTATTTAAATGTTTATGCATTTAGCAGGATGAAGGGAGCTACGCTTGGCTTTCCAATGAAAATCTATAAGTAACAGCTGATATTAGCACTCCTGCTATCAGGAATAAAGTTTTTGTGTCAAGTTAAAGGGGAGATTGTGGATGCAATATAATAGTAGTCATCAACTAAATTACTGGTTTTATTAAAACACAGAGGAAATATTCTGTTTAATGAGTTCATAATCTTCTGTTGTTCTTTTAGATGTAAAACCTCCATGTTTTGGGAGGAATACATCCTACTCCTCATTAAAAGTGTTTATTTTTTTGGTTAGTACTACCATAAAACTGGTATTTTAGTGCTCAGGTTTGTGTTTGTAGTAATTCATTTAGTCCTGTAGGATTTTGTTTATACAAAAAATGTAGCACTTTCCTGTGAAGTAGAGATCTCAACATAATAACATTTCTAATTTAATATCGATATCCAGGAAAATATTCGATACAACTTACCTTTTCTAACCTCACAATCATTTCTCAACAGAATCACAGAAGGTAGCTATATACATGTGTAAAATAACCCAAAAGTCTCAAAAGAATAACAGCAAAAATAGGCAGACAACACTTTAATATCATTAGGATCAATAAAAAGCCAAGTTAGTAATATATCCAGATACAGCGTTTGATTATTGATATTTTTGACAACCGTACTGGGAAGTGGGGTTACTTCCTTTTAAGAAATTTAAAAATATAATTAAAATCACCTGCATTGTTATAAAGTCTCCTCTGACTGCAATTACACTGCTCCCTGTTAAAAGAACAGCTCAGCTTCAGTAGGACTGGATTACAGGTTTCTCAGAAGCATTACCACATGTTCCAAACTGGATTTAGATTTCAACTTGGGTTCATTCTAATACATGAACTAACTAGTTACTCGTCATATCTTCCAAAAACAAACTGAATTAGTAGCTCGGGTACTGCAAAATTAAATAGTTACTTGCAACGTAACCATGTAGTTACTTTTTATGAACTAAAAATCCATCATTTGTATGACATTCCTGAGGTGGGTGAAGTCTTTGTTGGCAGATATAATGAGCAAATGACAGGAATAGTTAGCCTTTGACCTCAGCAAGCGCTAACCATATTCAATTCCAACAAGATACACTGAAGTGTTTGGTTTTAATGAATGGCAAAGATTACCGACCGGTACTGGAACTTCTTCATTCCAACCGTTTTCAATTTTCTTTTTTGTTTCCGGATTGTTGTTCATTTTTTTTCCTACTTGATTTGTTTCTGTTTTTTCTTTTCCTATATTTTAATCATGTAAAGCACTTTGCATTGTCTTTGTACTGAATTGTGCTATACAAATAAATTTGCCTTACCTTTGGTAGACAAAGGTAAGGCAACATCAAGTGATGTTAGGAGTAAAAACATTGCTCATTTTAGCAGTCCAGATCTAATTGTCCAACAGTGCATTTTTCTGAGAAGCTCTTTGTTATATTTTACCCTTGAATGTTTTTGTATGTATGTGTGTGTTTGTTGTGAACTCTACTACAACTCACAAGGTTTGAGGTTCTTCTCCTGCAGCACAGACAGCCATTTAGCCCCAGTGCCAAAGATAGTGATTCTAGAAATGAGAAAAAATGAACACAGACATTAATTTTTATGGGGAGGGGTGGGGGGGGGGGGGGTGGGGGGGGGGGGGGGGTGGGGGGGATTAAATTAGTGGAAAATTCATCAATAAGTAAATTATAAGGTGAACACATTTGTGCCAGATCAAAAAAGTGCATTCGCCACAACTCAGACACAATCTAAACCTTATGTTAAGCTTTAAAAAACAACAACAACTGTGTGTTCATTTAAATGAACAGATCTTAAAACTGCTCATCTCTGATAAAAACTCTTTGGTTACTAAAGGTTTGGTTGTACAAGGACTTCCTCTTTGTTCACCTCACTCCATGGTACTCTGGACAAAGAGCCTGGACCCCTCAGTGTTTATGTCGTATAATGGATAATATGAAACAAAATTACAATGATTGGTTATAAAAAAGGTTGAATCTGTGATTTTAGACCACGCTCCCCTCCCTTCCTTCCTCTCTACCTCCAGATGAACCCATTCACTACTGCCACTCACATCTTTATGTTATCATTGTCCATTCTATCTAATTCTCTTCTTATTTCAGTAACGAAGTTACTTCACCTAAAAATGAAAGCAGATCAATAATATAACTAAGTTATTCAAAGCACCTTTTCATGAGCTACTTCCTGTTTTTAACACGGCAGGAGAGCAGGGGATGCTGAGGCAGAGGTATTTTAGATGCTGATTGGCTGAGGAGGAGTCAGATGGGCTGGCGTTCACCATGTGTTAGGCACACAGGTCGAGACCAATACCCAGAGAGATGGAGGCTGATGGCAGCCAGCCCAGTAAAGGTAATGATAGCGTTGCTAAACTGAAAGCATAGACACCAAGTCAAAGACAAAATGTTAGCAGTAATGTGCACATTATCTGACAACAGAAACTGTTCCAAGCAATTTTAATGTAATGAAGCACCCCGCATCCTTTCACTTTTCCACTACACTGACAAATAAATGACTCCGTTTTCCAAACCACTGCACTTTACTTCTTCAGGGTTATTGAAATCACTTGCAGGGTTTATGGTTATCGTTTACTTTACAAAGACAAAAATACTGTTCTGATTGCTCTCTGTAACCACTGTTTGATTTCACAATTAAGATATAGATAACATGGTGAGTCGCACATTGAACATCCCCTTCACTCCCCCCTGAAACCCTATATACCCTTACACGTATATGCATATATATCTGTATACATGTGCATAAACACATTCATCAACAGACACATGCATATATATACACACCTATATAAAAAAATTGATAAGTAAATAAAACAAATAAAAAAATAATAAACTTGTAGCAAGGCAATCAAGACTTCTAAAGCATACGATTAAATTAAATAAAATACAATAAGGTAAATAAATAATTCTATATAAGTCTAAAGGTAGTATCCTAATTACATATCTTTCATCAGCAGTTATGTTTTATTATGGTTCAACCATTTAATTGTCTATATCTGCTGTATTTAATTGCTCAATTAGACCACCCCATATAGCCTCAAATTTGTCTGGTCTTTGTTTTAGATTATTGATTATTTTCTCACTGGGGATAAAAGTGGTTAGTTCACTGAGCCAAAGACAAGGTGGGGCCACGTTCTTACGTTTCCATTTGAAAGCTGTGCATTTATTATATTAACTTTACAAAAGTAAATACCAAGTTACTACTTACTTTGATAGTGCAGTAGCCGAGTTACTAAGTCAGTCACTATTTTATGTAATATCAAACCTCTGACATATGAGGGTCAGAGGTGGAGTTAAAGCGATCGCCCATCCTTCTGTCAGAATCCCGTCTGGTATAATACAGCTGTCTGCTGTGTCTGCCTCTAAAAATGCATTTAATTCAGCAATAAATATTTTTAGCCACCTAAATATATGTATTGTTTGCTATATTGTGAAGCAGGCACCATCCTTTTGTGTCATGAAACATGCAGCTGGCCAAAAATCTTAATTCCCACCCTTACAATAATTACTAACCTGAACCCTTAAAATGGAGGAGGGAAAATGCTATTTATTTAGGATAATTAGTATGAAGGAGTTTTATCTGCATCATTCTGGTTATCACTTATTCAGTGCTCAAAAAATTTATATATCTAATTTTTTTCTGACAGCAAGGTGCTTTGAGAAGACCTGTTGTAAATTGGGGAAACATATATAAACTAAATTGAAGTGAATTAAAAGAAGGGATGCTTATCCGCTGGAGTGACTGTGACATTGCTGCTTAGCAAGAACTGTGCTGTTGCTCCATTTATTGCTTCACTAAAATCTGAGCGGAATGTAAATAAAAGCCTAAAAGGGGCACAACTTACTGAGCAGCCTTTGCCCTTAATCCCATTTGCTCCAATGGAGCTGCTCCGTTGCCTGTTGTACTCGGAAGCTTCCATTGGAAAAGAATGAGTCACTGTGTAAATGTAAAGGAAGGTGATGCAGAAACACAGCCTGTGTGCTCAGTGTGCCTTCATGGAGGGATTAAAAAAATGAGGAAAACGGTGAGTGGGAATTGACTTTCACCTGAACAAACAGAAAAAGACTCTCAGAGTATTGGGCAGACAAGGACGACAAAATGTCTCAATTTTAGATACAGGGCGAAGAAAAGTATCGACAAAATGCTTGCACTTAACAATCGTGAAATTGAATGATTTCAGAGGATTCCTTTTCGGTGAATGAAAGTCACCCTGACAGCAGTTGGACAACATGTGGAAGGCATGATGGGACATAACGACACTTTTTTCAGTGCAGGCAAATGTAATTTAAAAACGGAGAAAAGGGCCTTTTAAAATCTCTCTCGCTGTGAATGCGAATATCTATGTGCTCTCATGCTTTCATGTTTTTCCATGTTGACATCAAAATCAATCAATTCCTCTCTTATCATTGCAGTAGCCATTTCAATCAATCAACCCCCCCAAAAAAACAAAAAAAAAGATCTGTATGTGGAAGACACACAAACCTCTGGCGCCTTATTGATCAAATGGCCTTGATTCAGTTGGTGATGAAAGCTGTTATTTGTTCCATTTGTGGTAAAATACGTGGCTGATGGGGTGAATGACCAGGCTGGGGGTGAGATGGGGTGAGGGGGTAAAGGTCCCAAGTAGAAACATGTAGGATGAAATGAAGCCAGTGATGCGTTCAGGGGATCCATTTAGCCCTTCTCCATGTTGCTTCAAACCCCAGACTGTCATTAAGTGATAAGATGCAGTAAATATACGGTAAATAAAAACTGATGATGGCTCTGTATTCATAAAAGACTAATGTAGTAATTCTATATCTCAATTTGCATTTTAAACAATGTTTTTTATTGTAGACATTTCTAGTAAAATATTCATTGTAAAAATAAGCTAGCATGATATTTTTGCCATCTAAGCCACCCGTCTGACTAGCCATCTGATTCCACAGATGACCTCCAAATCTATTTATCATCTGCACACAAAGTCATTCTCCATTCTATCCATCATCCCTGACCCCCCATCTGCATCTGGATTTTGTCGTCGCTCGCTGTCATGGTAACGGCCTCTCCTCTCTGATTGGAGGCAGGTGGCCAGGTGTGGCTGCTAATTGGGTGTTTAGGATGGAGGGAGGAGGAGAAGCTGTGCGTCTTTGCCTGGGAGAGTTGTGTGACAGCATGACCGAAAGTGTGCATTTCAAAGGGGACGTGTAACGGGAAGCTACTAAATCAATAAGAGATGCTCAAAAGCAATCAGACACAAGAGCAGCTCAGAGCAATTATTGCATTATGCGTCTCCTCTCCATGTCGTGATGTGGCACCTAAGGCTCCACTTTTCATTGCATCTATTTTAGACAAGCCTTCTATTTGTTCTCCTGCAAGTACATTGCTGGGATGTAAATAAAAGCCTCTGCTCTCTTCTCAGGTGTCCCACAAAAGAAGGAAATGCTGCTCAAAAGAATACTTTTTAAAGATTTGCAAACATTTTTAAGCAGCTCTGTACTAAATGTGGACATTTTATTTATTTTAAGACATACTTTGCCAATAGGACTTTATGACGGATACATAAAAGAAATTGTAATGTTTGATTAAGAACTCATAATAAATTACAAGCCTCACTTCTAATTCTTATCCCTTTTTTCCGACAGGGGTATAACTGGTATCTAAAATTATGACACTATTTTAAATATAGTGCCTCACTTTGTTTTACAAAATTTGATACTGCATGAAAAAATATATATTTTAAACTAAAAGTAATCCTTAAACTGAGGTGTCATGATGCAACAAGTTGTGGGTACTGAAGAGCAATGTATACTGGGAACATATGAACAAAATAAAATTGCAGGTTTAATCTTGTTAAAAATAATCTCCTGAAACATCATGGCAGAACAAAATGGACCAGAGATTGAAAAGACAAGAAGATCCTCAGAGAACATGGGCGCATCAGAAGTCCCATTCACACATGGAGCCTGTCACAAATTGAATGTTGTAACCTTTACCGTGCTCCACGCAGGAATACATTCAAATCTGTTTCTACTTTGTTCCTACGGGATTGGCTCCCTGAAATCTTTTATATGTACAGCTTCCTCATGGGAAGATGTCGGTGCATTCAGATGTTATGTGCTACACAGCTGATTACACTGCCTGAAGAGACTGCAGTTGCTATCGGAGGATGCAGAGCTATTCAAAGATTTTTTAGCACAGGAGTGTAAACAACCATGAAAATACTTTTTCACTTAACTATTCCTAAAAATGTGAAAGACATGCTATTAAAGTGATGGCTTCTGATGTTCTTCAGGAAATGTTTCCAGCATCTTACCTGCTTATTTAAGCCTCTCCCTATCTATGGGTAATTAAAGTGTAAAACAGCTGGATGTGACACAAGACTGAATGAAGACCTGAATGTTGAGAGGAGGATGAGAGGGAAATGGCCAAAGCACAGCGTTAGAAAACTGCAGCACAGAGTGGTACCTTGGGTTATAGTCTCTATGACAACTGTTTAACATGGTAGATAGGAGGCATGCCTCTTCTGTCCAACCAGAAACATGTGAACATAAGCAAAGCATTAACAGAACTTTTCTGGAGCCTTATGTTTTGGATGTTTTTGTTTTGTTTTTTTCCTTTCAGCAACACTCGACCAACAAACAATGCGATTGGTTAAATTATGGACAATAAGGCCAATTAAAGATGCTTTGGCCATTAAAGGAGTCTGCAGGAATTTTTAACTGACACACTTTGAGCATTTTTACAACCAAAACTCCAGGTGGTTGAGGCGAGTCATGGCAGAAGTGATCCTGTAGGGCCTTTTGGAATTATGAAACAATCAATTGGATTAATTGTGATTAAATGATTATTGAAATAATCATCAACTAATTTAGTAATCAATTAATCGGAATGTAGAGACTGTAAAACATGTTTTTAGCTGACAGAGCAACCCACCTTGAGCAGCAATTGTACCAAAATTCCTCCCTCAATCACTATATAGAGCTTGGACTATATACCCTTGAAAAACCGATCCATGCCGAGACCGGTCCGAGCTCGGATCAGTTAACCAGGTTCTGACGACCGTTTACACATCAAGCTATCTCGGTTCCTCGACTCCTCGCCTCCTAGTGACGATCTGCAGTATTACTGCCAGTATTGACGGAGGAAATCAAGCAGTTGGTGGCGGTAATCCACCAAATGGTGTTTGTCAACCGCCATAAAATACAAGAAGAAGAAGACAAAGGAGGGAAATCAAGCAAATCAAAATGGCGGCACCCGTCACATTCAGAAAGTTATGCTCGATTACTATTGCTGTACTTCAGTGTTATTATTTAAAATGCCTTTATTTAAAATGTTGCGTGGAGAAGATTTCAATTGTTATTTATAGTTGAAGAAGAAGTTGTTCTTCTTCTTCTGTTTCTGGAGGGGCATTACCGCCAACTACTGGAATAGAGTGTGAATCTGGATGTGCAGCCAGACGGAGATGACGTGTTCTGCTCATGCGCTCTTGTTATCAGAGAACCTAGCCAGGAAAAAACCAAGCCGAGCCCACCTCTGGAACTGGTCTGCAGTTAGCGCGGTTCGGTTGTGTCTAGCTCGGTTCAGTTCAGATTGCTTTCCATTTACACACGATAAGTTATCTCAGTTACTGAGCTCGGACCGGTCTCGGCACGGTTATCTCACCGTTCAAACAGATGATCACTGCTTTTTGCTACTAGATGCGTGTACCATCTCTGTTATTAGCTGCTACTGTCCGGTAGCGACAGCCTATGGTGACAGCGGGCCGCTGTGACAGAAAATCCCATAATGCTTTGCGAGGAGAGCTCTCTGCGTAAAGCATTCCATGACAGATCTGCCTCTTCTGAGGCCTTTCTCATCTTGTCATGCATTTCATAGACACTTCTCTTATGACACTCGGCCACTTTCAAAGAAGCGGGGTGAGAAAGGTTAGATACAATGACTCTCTGAAACAGTAGCTCACCACACATTTACGCCAGAAAGTGTGCATGCGCAGAATAAGATAGCTCACTGGACGAGCAGGTAGGACGGCCTTACGTAAACATATCACCAGATTGATTGACAATTAGGAGGACCAGTTATTTAGATGATCCACCCGGAAATAAAAGAACGTCCTCTATACCTTTAATTTGACTTTATTATAAAGTAAAACTGTCCTAGAGACAGCACAGAAAAATCTAGAAAATACTAGAAACAATCCCTAATGATGATATGTCACTTTCATACAACCAACAACAACCAGAAGGACAGCAAATACACGTCTGTTTCGTTTTGTTAGTTTTTAAGACAAAGTTTTAAGCATACTGGTCTTAAAGTCTTTAGATATTATTCTTAGGCATAAAATCTCAAGAATGGCTAATTGATAAAGTCAATTTTTCATCTCAAATAATCTTTTACTAACACAAGTAAAACCCCAGGAATTATTTCTAGTTTTTACTTTAAAATGTTACTCAAGTTCAGTTTAAAGCTCAACTAAATGAGGCAAGGGAGCAATGACATTATTACCATACATGGCGGACAAAATTGAAGGTGAAGAGCTAAGCCAAACAGTAGGTTTCACTTTTTCTAAGTCTCTGACAGCTTTGGATCTAATTAAAAAATCCAATAACACTTCAGAAGGACAAAAACTGTGAAAATTCATGGCTTTCCTCCCAGAGGGCTTTATTTTTCAGCCAGAAGCTTCAGGTTCTAAAGAACGCCTAAAGTGGCAATATCAGCATTTAATTGGTTACGTTTTCTCACAGTTTAAGGTATTATTCATCTTTCTGTCATGAGTTGGATTTTTTTCAAACAAAGCTGCGTGGGAATTTCTGCTTACAATGTCTCATTCCTGTTCTTCAAGTTTTCCATCACATGGAAATGTGAAAGGCATGATATAATAAATGCTCAACTCACTAAGAACATTTAATCAGATCTCAGTAACTTTTGGGATCTACTCATAGTCCCTGTCAGACATTTCTGCAGGAGCAGTCTTTCTTTGCAGTTTTGCAACTTCCAGAGTGTCAAAATGTCTTCCCTATTATTCTCTTCCTTGCTGAAGGCAATGTGTCATCTGTAAAGAGGTTCCACACAGATATCACTGCGTTTAAGTCTCACTTTTGCTGACCCTGTTACTTTTTTGTAACATCTGCCTGACAGAGTGTGGAAAGTGATGCACCGTCACAGTCATGGGCTAAAATGGCCAAATTCTGAACCAATATATTTGCTGAAGGACACCACTAGTGCAGTAGGGAGTAATGGCTGACTAGGCCCCTACCAAATGTTTTTTATTCATTATTACAGATTTGATTTTGCTTCTATGTCTGCCAAGTTGTATTTTTAATCAATTTGTTGTAATGAATATTGAGTCCACGTTAGTTATTTCACTCAGCTGAAGGAGCTGCTTTATATTGGGAAAGTTTTCTCAGGTGGACTAGTTTAAACCACTTACAACTACTTTAAGTCATAATGGTTTCATTTCTTGACACCAAAAGCACTAGCTTGCTAAAATAAGGCACATTTATTGAACAGCTTTACTTTAACGTCACCTCAACATCAATTCTGATAAATCCTTGAACCTTCGCACATTAAAATTACAATCCTCAATGTATTCGATCATGATTTATATAGTTTCTGCATATATATACTTGCAGTTGTAATGTGATGAGATGTAAGAACAGATCTAGGGGTATGGCCAGTTCTCCAAGGCACTTTACTCCAGCAGTTAACTGTGTTCCTAAGTAGCTTGAAGGGAAGGGATACAACATCATCAGGCAGACAATTTCACTAAATAAAAAAACTACTTATAAAACTGCTTAGGGGCTTCATTTCACACAGACAATTAAGAACACTGCTGCTGAAAGTACTGGCATATTGTATTTTGGCAGCCTTCACCCACTTGTTTTATGCCTTACATAAACCTTTCTAAGGTTTTAATTGGAAATGCTCTGAATTTACTTCGACACCACAATTAAGAAAAAATTGAGGGCAAAAATACATCTATACCATTTTACCTAAATTAAACTCATTACAGCAGATTTGATTGCATGATCACAAAAAGACGGATTAACAGGATTTAGAACATAGAACGTTAATGGGATAGAAGGCGGGGCACTTCTATCTATTGCAAATACTGTACGAATAAAAATGGAAATGATAAGATAGACAATAGAGTTTATAAAATGTTTTTGTACAGATTAGCAGCTGAAATTTAGAATCTAAACTCCGAGCCAAATTCATATATAGATTCAATCATTAGTCCATTACATAAAGTACAGAATACATTAAGATGCATTTTTGATGTGACTGAAACGTTTCATGTGGAACAAGCAGCTTTTTAAAATAGATAATAGTTCATGAAATAAAATCAGCAACAAGTAACAACTGTTTTTTTATCCTCTACATTTACAGCAGAACATGTATGATTCATCTTAGTGTAAACATCCACTTAAATTGAATTAATCCTTGCCTATTTTGCATACAAAAATGGAAAAGCGAATTACTGACGAACTGTAAGCAAAATTACATGTGATACATAATTTTAAGGCCATAACCTTCTAGTTCCTGAAAATATAAATGAAAATAGTGACTAAAACACAGCCTAAGCTACATCAGTTCAAACATGACTCAATGTTGTTTTTTTTATTCTCGAAAATAATAGGATTTTTTTGAAAAGCAGTAATAAAGACATGCTTGAGAACAGGCACGTCAACCAAAAATGCAGAAAATTTCAGACCTCTAGCTGCAACACTTCCAGGGCTCTGTGGGGCTTTGAACTTTTGGTGTCATCAGCATCTCCAAACCTCTCCAAATGTGCCAGATTGTGCCAAATGCTTTTACTCAACTATTTAACCCATGGAATAACACTGAAGCCTTTTTATGGTCACAAAACATTTATGAAGCAAGTATTTTTACACTTTTTTCCCGAATCAGTGTATATAACAAAATGTAACATCTATAAACCTAAAATAACATAAAAATCTATTAAAAAAATTGTGAAACTGCTGCTTTTCGAACTAAAATAAACCCCAGTGCCTTTTCTTAGCTGTATTTTATTTAATTTTTCAGCCTTAGGCATTGTAATAAAACAAAATCACCATCCAAACTTCAAAAATATCAGAGCGTTGTTAGTAATGTGCTTCGATCTGTGTGCACTGATCCAATCTTAGCAGTGTAATATGCAACCTAGCCATGTCTACCCTTGTTTGAAACCTTATTTCATTTGCTACAAAGCCAAACAGCCCATGTGGTCTTAACTAATAACAGCAGGACTCTATGAGGCGTAATCTCGCTCTACTCTGTGCGTCATTGGCTGAAAGGCAAGGAGCACTTGTGGGACTTCTTCGGCTGTCCCTGACTCAAATAGCGTCATACAAAGATGCGGACAGTTTTGTCTTGCAGGTGAGAAGACGATGTAAAGAAACATACCAAACATTGCAGTCAAAGGTCTGAGGAAGCATTAGCTACCAGCTAACTTTTCTGATGTCAAAAAATGGACGTTGTATGGCGATTTTCTCATCATGGAATATTTTTATTATGAATATTCAGGATTACTTTTAATCTGTGGACCCTTATGGATGAATGGTGTACAAATAATTGAAGACTGGGTTTATAAAACTGCTTCTAGATGCCTTCAAAGGTATGCTGTTGTGGCTGCTTTGTAATGTTTACATTTTGACATGCTGCTATATCTGTGTTAAAGCTGCAGTCTGTAACATTGAGAAGAGAGCAGACTTCGACTGAAAATTTGAAGAAAACCAGGTTTCACGCCACTCCCCCACCCTCTTTGCTTCACTCATGCCCCACCTCCAAGCTCCACCCCTCTCACAGCACCTGCACGGCTACCGCATGCGACCAGAAGCGTCCAAGCAGCGTACGCGGCATGGAGTGTGAACCGGTAAGAGCGATAACACTCACCTCCAAGCAGCTAGATAAAAGCAGCTAGATATAAGATGCTGGTTATACCGAAGTTTGCCATGTAAGCAGTTGTTGGCAGGGGCAGTAAGGGCAGTTTCTCTTTCGCTGGTGGCTGTTGCTCTGCCATGACTTCCACGCGCGTCGTCCTGACTGCGGCAGGTTAAGCGGTGAGGGGGGGGGGATTCAGCGTGTGTGAGCTGTGATTGACACTCCATCTGACGCTCCTCTGGCTGTGATTGGCTGTTTTCACTCGTCCCAAATTATTCTTTCCAGATTGAAATACAGGCAGTATGCGGGACCAATTGAAGCAGTTTTTTTCACAGGTTACATATCACATGTACTGCTGTCTGGGCATAGGGACAGTTTTAGCCAATATGACAAAAAAGTGATTTTTAAAAACTTACAGACTTCAGCTTTAATTGTGCTTTGGTGCTCGCTGTGTAACCCTAACCCTAACCCTGAAACTTGGTGGTTGAATTGTTGAGAATCTAAGCTTTCCAACGATTTCTAACATGTCCAATTGGTAAAAATTTTACTGTTGTAATTTTCACGCGTTCTGAGTTATTTGGTGTAAGCGGTTTGAAAGCGGTCGCTGGAGATTGGGCGGGTTTTGAGGGTAGATATGGTTTGGTTACTCAAGTATAACTCCAGTTCAAAATTTTGTGGTTTCAAAATCGCATCACTGACATCCCACAGTTGTTTGCTGTTCAGCAATCTGAAAGACTGTTTCTAGATTTTACAGGAAAAAAGTAATTTGGCTTTTAGAAAGGATGAAGAGTTTGAAGTCTAAATACTAAAGGATTGACAGCCAGCATTGTAATAAAGGCACCTGTGGTTTAAAACTAGACTTAACAGGTGAAGTAGCAGACTGCCAGCTAGATTTCTCAGGATAAATAAATAAATCAACTAATATTTTCTTGCTATTGTGTCACTGTGGGAAAAACAAAAAACTGAAAAATGGGTTAAATATTTTGCACATTAAGCTCTAATAAAAACTACTACAAAATTTATCAGCTTTTTTGAAATTCTGAAATCCACAATTTTTAGTACATGTTTTTTAGGAAAATAAATCATAAACAGGAATAGTGGGCAGTTTAACAATGATTTTAGATCATTTTAGAAGTACATTTTACTCCTTAGTTTCAGATATAAAGAAATATAAAATCTGAAACCACTTTCTTTGTATTATGAGTGTCAAAATACATTTCCAACACTTTCTCTAGTTCCATGCTTTCCCTTTTAACTGTTGTGTAATAACCTTTTTTTTTCCCTCTTTCATCAATTCCAATACATAATAAATGAGTTAATGGAAAATATAAGCTTACTAAGAAATTTGGATCAGCCATCTAATTGCACATTAAACCCTACACAAATCTTTATTCATGGCCATCCTCTAGCTTGGATGCATGTACAACTTCTCAATTAGAGAAGCGCTTAATTAATTCTGTTGGTTAAAGAAAAAACTAATCATTATTTAGAAGTTTTTTCTTTCTACAACCAAACCTAATTTGTATTTCCATCACTGTGCTGAACTTTCTCCGACATTGGGGGGGGTTTAAATTCATTCAAAGAAAATTTTATGATTACTTTTATTGGAAATGTGAAATCGAGCTTACAAATCATAATAATACATAAAGACTGAAATATGATCATATGATCATCGATGGAACATACAAGACTTTTGCTGCTGAATTACATTGATCTTAGAAATAGGTTATCAGAAGTTTTACTTGGCTCACACACTGCCTAACTTAAATGGAAAGGCTGTTATATACAATTAAAGAGCGGCCAAGTTGGAGAAATTTATCTCTGCTTAAAAGTACGTGGATAAAAAAAAAAAAAATCCTAAGATTTATTTCTGCTCTGATCAGGTTAGGGAGGTGAAAAAGAAAGTCAGCTTCAAAATCTTTTAGTTTGATTCCTTTTTATACAAACTAGTGTTTAGTTCCAGTTATTTCATTTTAAAAATCTGTGTATTAATACTGTGTTTTGCAAACCTTTGAAGAAAGCAAACCTTTTTGTTTTCTTTTACAGTTACTTGAGGATATTTACACATTTTTACCGGTTCATGCTGCTTAATAACAGAAGAAAAACAACTTTTATTATTGAAATCTAGATGTTAAGCATGTTCCCCAACATTTAATGGACGATTTCAAAGAAAACTTTCTTTCCTTCCAGCCTCATATTCCTCACTACCTAGGATGATCCTATTTGACCATACAGCAAAACAACATTCCTGCAACCTTGTTTTTCTTTGGCCCCAATCTTCAAGTTGTGTGTTTATTTTTGTGTATTTGTGTGCTGCTAACTCACCCCAGCTTGTCTGTCAGGTTCCACAGCACATTGGCTGTTGGCATTAGTGGTGAACCATCGTATAAAACCACTGAGGCCCCCACTGCCAGAGCAGACACCAGCCAGTTCCACATCATCCACCCGGTCTAAAAGAACACACATAGACAGAGATCCAACAACGGTGATAAGTTATCTGAAACAAACACTCCTTTTGTCATCATCATGGATAAAGCAGACGGTAGCAAAATGGACGGCTCCCGCAGACAGCGATTCACATGATTGCGTTTCTCATTTGGCAGCATGCTGCGGTAGGGTTTTGGCACTGTTTACCGTTGGTACTAATAATGCAAATATTGATTCCACTCCGTGAAAAGCATCTACTGGACTAAAACAGCAGCTTTAACAATACCAAGTGGTATCTGAACTTTTGTTCAGACAGCTGATTTCTTTGTTGAAAGAAGATCAATTGTCAACTGCAGCCAGAACCTCATATTTGCAGAGATTTGTGACGAGCAGCTGAACAGAATCGTTTCTTTAAAGCCTAAATATGCAGCATTTTAAATGAATAACTGGTTTCCTTCGATTTTAATAGTAAAATAAAATGTTCAATTAAAAAAGTTAAAAGGAAGTGATATGTTTCTTTTTACTATTAGTTGACCTGTTTGCCACATGTGACCCTAAAGATTCAGAAGTATATAAACATTTCTGCACATCAAATATTATTCCTTTTATTTGAACAAGCACCTTTCATTTTAAAGCTGCTGGTAATGATTTTCTGATGCTGCAGAGTCAGCTTCATACCGTCCGTCAGCAATGCACCTTTTTAATCAGGTTTCCTTGTGCAAAAAGAGGGGAAATAAAGAGGATTGATGTAGAAGAGTTTTAACAAGATATGGAGGTGAGCATAGTTGGGTTCTGAGTTTGATGAAAACCGGGTCAGATTTGTTCTCAGGGATTACGACTTGATTTTAAATGATCATAATAAAGCACTATGTTATTACATAGAAAAGCTTGTCAGCGTAATGAGTTTCATTTTATTGTTGGAATTTCTGCTGATGCAAGAAGAAAAACGTTATTTTCATCATTTCTAATAAACTACAGGTTTGGAAAAAAAAACTGGTTCAGCCAATGATGTAACTGTGCAAAAACGCATGGCATAATTTATCTGCTGAAATTAAACCATGTTAAAAAAATTGTTTGTTTAAAAGTTTATTTAAAGCTGCAGTTTTAGTCATTAAATTCAATGGAAAAGCTCCGGCATGGTCATCTAAAAAAACGCGGAGGAGGCTGCGCTGGACCTGAGAAGACGTGGATTCACAGTGGGACTGGTGTCTGCAAAAAGATCCAAAACCATCACAGCGGAGATGATCAACAAACTTCTGCCCACGGATATGGTGGGATCGTGACGTGTGGGGAGCGTGCCAGGCCTGCGAGAGAGCGCATGAGAAAAACTGAAGGTATTCCAGCGGTCAGGCGGAGAGGACGTCGCTATGGACGAATAACTCTACTTATCTTCACGGAAGAAACATTTGATCACCTCACAGCGAGAGCTCCAGACCAACTAATTAGTATCATTCAGAGTGTCACGGGGTGGCCGGCTCTGCACAGGAGTATGGTGAGGACTGTGAACTCCCTTTATAACTGGAGGGATGAAGAACCGATGCAGGTAACTCTTAAATTAACCTTTTCAGTTTCCTTTCTTTAAGTAGGCAACTAGGCAGGGGCCCCACATTGTGGCAATTTCCCCCTGCACTAAGAGGAATAAGCGATCCTCTTATTTGGAAGACCTGTTCACTGTTATGACAAGTTCTGTTTCTACAGTTTTTTGTTCTGTGTGTGTTCTCAGGGCTGGGAATGTTGTCAAGCGGGTAGGAAGAAGCGTTTTAATGCTTAGAGGATATGCAGTATTATAATATACAGACTTTGAATGTAAATGGTATAAAAAATCCCATTAAAAGAAGCAAGATCATTTCAAAGCTTAAACGAGAGCAGATTGACATAGGGTTCTTGCAGGAAACACATTTGTCAAATGAAGAACATGAGAAGATAAAGAAAATGGGTTATAGAAAAACATATTTTGCTTGTATCAGATTTGATTTTATTTCAGAACATAAAGATAAGCAAGGCAGGTTTGTGTTGGTAAAGGGGAAGCTGGAACAGGAAGAGGTCATTCTATGTAACATATATGCCCCCCCTGGTAGTAGCATAGATTTTTTTAAGGAAGTATTTAGTCTTGTGGCTGCAGAAACAAATGGCACATGTATATGTGCAGGAGATTTTAATTTACTCCTAAATCCAAAAATGGATACAACTAGCAGAGAGGGAAAAAGGACCCACTTAGAAAAGCAATTCAAAAAAATACTGCAAGAATTGGGACTTATAGATATATGGAGACACTTTCATAAATATGAGCGTGAATTCACTTTTTACTCTCCTAGGCATAATGTACATACTAGGATTGATTATTTCTTTATGTTCAATAGGGACCTTCACAGAGTAAAAGATTGTATAATAGGCCAAAGAGACATTTCTGATCACTCTGGTTTAAATATAAAAATTAACTTAATTGGGAATCCTAAAAATACTTTATGGAGGTTCAACACAGGTTTATTAAATAGTACTGCTTTCAAAACGGAAATGGCAGAGGAATTTAAAAGTTACCTAGAATTTAACGATAATGGAACAGTTAGCCCTACAATTTTATGGGATGCAGCTAAAGCATATATTAGGGGTAAAATAATTGCAAAATATGCTAATTTAAAGAAGATCAGAACAAAAAAACTAACAGACTTGCAGGAAGATTTAAAAAGATTAGAGCAGCTGCATTTGATTAACAAAAGCCCCTCTTTGCTAGAACAAATGAGGCCTATTAAGCAGGAGATCCACAAAATTTTAAGTGAGGAAATTGAAAGAAAACTTAAATATATGAGGCAAAGGTATTATGAGGCAGGTCCCAAAGCTGCTAAGGTTCTTTAATGGAGGCTTAGGAAACAACAGGAAGAAAACACAGTCTATAAAGTTCGGAATCCAAAAACTAACAAGATAACCAACAAACTTGAAGAAATTCAGAGATTATTCAAAGAGTATTATGCTGCTCTGTACACACAGCCAGACAAAACAGATAGTCAAACAATCCAAAACTTTCTCAACTCTCTGGATCTTCCATCTATAGGAAAAAGACAAAATGACAAGTTAATGGCAGAAATATCGGCTGAAGAAGTTGAACGTGGGATATCAAATCTTAAGACCAGCAAATCACCAGACTGTGATGGGTTCCCTCCAGAGTGGTACAAGGTCATGAAGGAATCTATTCTCCCACTTTAACTACATCCTGGGAGGGGGCGCTCTTCCGCCATCATGGCGAGAGGCGTTTATATCGGTCATACCAAAGGTGGGGAAGGACAAAACGGATCCTAAAAGTTATAGACCAATCAGTGTATTAAATATAGACTACAAACTATACGCAGGAATATTAGCTAAGAGATTAAGTTCCCTGATGCCTTCCCTGATAGATGAGGACCAGACGGGTTTTATTGGTAATAGACAAACACATGATAGTATAGGAGGACCGTTCATGTTATTGATCATATAACTAGAGAAAAATCAAGTGCAGTCCTTCTCAGCTTAGATGCTGAGAAGGCATACGATACTGTAGGGTGGGAGTTTCTATTTGAAGTAATGAAGAGATTTGGGTTCTGTGATAGCTTTATTTCATGTATAAAAACTGTGTATTCCTCGCCAAAAGCAAGAATTAAAATTAATGGAAGCCTTTCCAACCAAATAACATTACAACGGGGATGTAGGCAGGGCTGCCCATTAAGTCCACTACTCTTCAATCTTTTTATTGAACCACTGGCTCAAGTTATCAGGGAGGAACCTGGGTTGGAGGGAGTGATAATAGGGAATGTGGAAACCAAGATATGTCTATACGCGGATGATGTGTTAGTAGTAATTAAAAACCCTGAATCTGGTATTTCATTGCTTATGAACATCCTGGAAGCATATGGCGGACTCTCAGGTTATAAACTCAACATACAAAAAACTCAAATTCTGACCTTCTATTTTGTTCCGTCAAAACAGTTAATAAATAGTTACCAATTTAATTGGCATCAACTACAAATAGAGTACCTGGGGGTTATATTAACAAAAAATTTGTCTCAATTATATGAAGTCAATTATAAACGAATTAATAAGAAAGTATATGAAGACCTGGACAGGTGGAGCCTGCTCCCCCTTGATCTTGGCAGCAGAATCCGAAGAATAAAGATAAATGTCCTTCCAAGATTACTGTATATATTTGCAGCACTTTCCAGTAGAGGTTCCAGCATAACAATTTAGAGAGTAGGATAAACGTTTTTCAAGGTTTATATGGAACAATAAAAGACCAAGAATAAGATACTTGACCCTGCAGCTGCCGGGAGATCGGGGAGGTATGGGTTTGCCGTGCCTGGCAGATTATTACTTGTCAGCCCAGATTAGACCTCTGGTGTGCTGGTGTAACCCAGCATATGAGGCTAAATGGAAGGACATTGAGCTTGCTTTACTGAACTTTCCTATACAGTCTGTGTTGGGATGTTTGGATGGGCTACCTCAGGTATACCAAGTACAAAATTTGTGTTTGAGTTTCTCTTTGAAGAAGTGGGCAGAGGTGGTTAAAAAGTTCAATCTCCACAGGCGTGTGGGAGTATTGAGTTGGCCTGCGTACCACCCGCGTTTCCTTCCAGCATCGATAGACCATAAATATAGAAGGTGGACAAAACAGGGAATCACTGCATTCTGTAATATAATTAAAAATGGGGAGTTAGTAAAATTTGAGGATTTGTGTCGGACTTATGAGGTGGGCAGAGAAGATTTCTATCGCTATTTGCAGGTTCGAAGTTTCTTTAGGAAAGAAATCAAAACTCCTGACTTGGATACAGAACCGGGAATACTACAAATATTTATGGATTCATATGCCGGCAAAAATACAAAAGGCATCATCGGCAAATGTTACAGAAATCTAACATGTATGAACAGGAACTCAACTGATTATATCAGACAACGTTGGGAAAAGGAAGCAGAAGTACTAATTTCTCCTGAGGCTTGGATGCAGGTCTGGAGGAACGCTCTGTCCACCACAAATTCTTTAACATGGCGCGATTTCTGCTGGAAAAATCTAATCAGATTTTTTATTACACCAAAGCAGAGATCGAGGCTGGGTGGTTCACAGTCCGCTTGCTGGAGGGGGTGCGGTGTGGTCTCAGCAGGTTACTTCCATGTGTTTTGGGATTGTTTATTTCATATTTTCTCCCTTGATATAAAAACCAGACTTTCTTTTTTCATTTTAAACTTCCAGACTATTCAACACCGTTTCCTTGTTAACCACAAGCATCTTAATAGCAGTTCAGTCATCATCAGTCACCCCAGTCGGCCTCGGCAGATGGCCGCTCACACTGAGCCTGGTTCTGCTGGAGGTTTCTTCCTGTTAAAAGGGAGTTTTTCCTCTCCACTGTCACTACAAGCATGCTTAGTGTGAGGGATTAGATTCAAGTCAATGAGTCGATGCAATCAACTGGTTTTCCTTAGATAGAAAACTTTGAATCAATTTGACTATATGATCTGGTGAACTGTAAAGTGCCTTGAGATGACGTGTTGTAAATTGGCGCTATAGAAATAAACTGAATTGAATTGAATTATTCATAATGACAGTTTCCATACATTACAAAACAACATTATAAAATGGGTTTTTTTGCCTCTTTTCGCATCACTTAAATCTTTTACTTCAAATAAAGACTTAAAATTATTAAACATTTGTGAATTTATTATAAGTTTGTGATTTTTATCCTGCTTGTATGATTTCTAAAAAAAAAAAAAAAATAGCAGCTTTAGTGATTTTTTTAGCAATCACTCACAATTTTTCAAAGTGTAAAAAAGAGGTATATAGAGGAGGGATCATGTTAGAGTACACTTTCTAAAAGATTACCTTTCACCTTATGGTATTGCACCTTTCACTGTATTTTAAACAATACATACATTGTTTTAATTATTGGTTTATTTATTTTGAATATGTTTTAATCTAGAAGTTTGTAAGTAAACATTCAGCAACAAGTATTTTAACTTGCATACGTTCTTAAGAGTAAGCATTTTAACTAATTCCAGTTTAAAATCTCACAGGTCCATTTCAACAAGATTTTAAAGCTTTCTTCATTCCAAACAGGGTTTAAATAGCTTTGCATTTAACATTGAATTAATGCATGTAGCTACTACACCAAAAGCAGAACACTGAATGGTAAAATGTTAAAAGTGAGATGCCATCTGGCAGAGATAACAGATGTTATGAAATAAAACTATGACTATGTAAATGCAGTATTTATGCTGACCCAGAGTAGATGGAGAGAAAGTCTGAAACAATCAAAACTTTCTCAACTTTCCCAGACCTGGAAAATATTACAAGCCAATTCCAAATTTTTCTGACTTCTTTATACTTTAAGAACTCGCAGAGGCAAAGCTGACAATCACAGAAAAACGGATTGAACCATCAGCGTGTTTTTCGTTTCACGCTCTCAGAGCCAGAGTTACCCTCAAAAACTAACTGACACAGCTGTCCGACATTCTTCTATGAAAGTAGTTCAGTAAAACTGCTAGTGCTATCACGATACTATTATTGTGGTCCTCTGCCCATGAGCAATTCCACAGCTGTCTCCCTTGTCTTCGTCCTCCTCATCCCTCTATTTGAAGCAACAACATCCGCTTAGATCCCATTCACTGTTGGACAGATATCTGTCAGATTCTCCCGACATGATTCAGCTGTATGAAACAAATCGTGCAGTCTTGCATCTTCCATCACACGGTGTGACAGAAATATTTCATATCAAGACAGCACACTGGAGAAGATCCAGTACAATATTTTATTGAAGAGCTAACCAGGCGTTAGTTTTACGTTTTATCTCAGTTTGTAGGAGTGTTTGGATATTTAATGGTGTGTTTTCTGTTCCCTTTCTGTCGAAAACTGCAGTGAAGTTCCTTGTATATGGGAGAAAGAGATGAATGCATATTTGCTTTCAGAGCAGTGTGTCATCAATGACAGCTCACATCAGGATTCAAAGGCATGTACAGCATGAAAATAGGGTCATAAACCAGAGGAAATAACTTTCAGTCAATATCCAGTTATTTATGCTCATACCGTTTCTGTCTGTTTTATTCATTCAGCTGTTTCTATCTCATTGTTTTTGTGCTGATTTTTGTAGATAATTTTAAACAAGCACAGTTAATTAACAATATCTATGAGAGAAGTATTAAGCTGATGATTTTTTGCTCCTTGTTATATAGAAGCTAAAAGTTGATTGACTGTGCAGTACTCTGGTGTCCGAACCTTTTAATATATACATATATATATATATATATATTTATACATATATATATTTTTTTCCATTTATGTTTTTTTTTACCCTTTAAAAAATAAGCTAAAAATTTAGCAACAACAAAAAAACTTGGCCAAATCACTTATTTATCCTAGACAAATACATCAGTGCCTCCAAGTCTGCTTTTTAGTTAATGTTGTGGCTCTTTTTACTATTAAATCAAACCAAAGGCAAATATTTTGCAGATAAAAGATTAATATTTGTCTAGTGCTTTATTTTTGTCCATTTTTAGAATATTTAATTTTATATTTATTGTTTTTTTAAGCTACAAATCAGAGAAAATTGCACCCTATAATTTTTTTTGAAATGTCCTCCAAACAGCTGGTGAACTGAAATAAGTTATTCTTGAATTGTGATCAAGGGCCACTCAAAAACAAAGCTTTAATGATAAATCAGTTCTACATGTTTTTTTAGACACAGCTGGATGTTTTCAGTCAAAATAAGGGGTAGATAAGGTCTTCCAGTGGAATTTGATGGCTCTCTACAGCATATCAAATCATCTGAACAACAGAGAAAAGAAATGTTTGCACATCAAACCTCAAAATCAATAGAGGAAGCTTTGCTCAACAACTAAATGTGATAAAGGAAACGAAAAAGCTCCAATTAGCAACAATTCTGGCAATAGAGTTTCTAGTTGTTGTAGTTTTTTTTTCCAGGCTTCATGTGAACACCTCTTTAACAAAAAACAAAAAAAAAACGAAATGTGGAAATTACTATGTGCTCTACCAGCATGAATCCTACTTCTGATCTGTTGCAGTGAAATAAAAAGGAAATGTGTTGAGATTGTGTAATAACATCAGCTTTTTATAGGCCACAAACTTTTAAAACCTTCAGAAAGAAACCAAAGCAGACAATTTGGTGCAACAAGCCTCAGAATAAATGTCTTAAGTGTTAAAATTTTGGAGGCTTCAAACACATTAATGGTAATAACAGGCATCAAAAAAGAAGAGAACAATAACTCACTGTAGTGTAGTAAATGATGACATCGTTGGAGGTCATGTTGCCATGGAGAACGTGTTCCTTCAAGTGCTGGATGAGAGTGCCCTAAAGAGACGAGGAAGTGAGCGACTTCATTAGAGTGCATCAGGTTTTTTATGACCTTGATTTCCTGTTACCAGTTTATTTATAAGGCACTTTTTGAACAATAAAGCTTGTTGCAGCAGCAAAGAGGAAACGATGCAGAAACACAGATCGGACTTAATGGCTTTACAAACACAATTCTAAGATTAATATAAAGTAAGAGCATTGAAGGAATTTGCACTTTTTCACATAATGGTATCTTTAACAATACAGCTGATCTTATTTATGGTGAGGGTGTTTTTTTTTTAGTGTAATATTGTTATTTTCATGAAATTATGATCATTAAATTGTAAAAAAAAAAGCAATGAAAGACTAAATTAAGTTCAAATGAGTTCAACAGCTAAATATATTTTTAACAATACCATCCGCCATTACTGGAACAAATTGCAAAGACGTGTAGATGAGCTTCTCTCAATAGCCAGAACAGAAACAGTGGGTCCTCTCCAGACTTTTTGTCCATTTCACTTTAAATCAAACAATTGTGGTGAAACTTGTGACCGATTTCATTTTTGTATGAGGTATACTGTTAATCCAAACAGCACATCCTCTTTTCAAACCACAAAAATCCGTGCTCATAACCCCAGCCGAAAGTCAATGCTTGTTAAACAAACCAAACTATTTTTGGAAAGGTTGGGGTCTGCAGCTCTTCACAGTTGGTAAGGTCATTATAGCTGGTGCAGAGTGAACTGTAGTAAGCATTTGTGTTCAGGTCTGCGCTCCCCTCGTTCTTTTTAAACAGGTGCTTCACCTGCATGTGTGTGAATACAATTTTGCACAGAAAATTATTTGAGGCTCAGCTGCCACTCCCACCGTTAGGTCTGTGCCATTTTGTCACTGGCAGGATGTTAACAGAGCTGTAACAAAGCAGAAAGCAGAACACTACTGCGACTAATTGGCTGATGCACCTAGGACTGCCATTGTCACAATACGACATGTATTCCGGCAGTGCATTACGGCCCAATTATCGGCCGGATGCAAAGAGGGAGGAAGCACAAAGGAAAGAGATGGGAGAAGGGGACAAAGAGAGATAGGGAAAAATAGGAGGGAGAGAAGGTAAAATGTGTAGGTGGGAAATGAGAAAAAAAACATCTCAAATTGAGGCAGTTTACATTGAAAAACTACGGCAAATGTTGAAAAATAGAGAATAAAATGATCTTTTTAACACTAAAATGTTTGAGTTGGAGTATTCAGAAGAAAATGTGAAAAGTGTTATTTTTCTACATATTAATTTTCTTCTAAACCACATTTATCTGACACGCCACCTCTAAGACTGAAATTTTAAATTCAAAAGGAACAAAAACATCTGCTCCGATCATGGAGGTCTGCTGCCATCTTGTGGCAATGTAAAGTATGACAGGAACATGTTTCTGACTATAGCTGATGTGTTGATACAAGGAGATATCAGTGATTAAATATTGAGAAACTTAAAAGCTTATCTTGTATAAATTTCTTCAAGAAACAAAAAGCCCTGTCTTAAAGACACAGATCCATTCTAGTATCATAAATACTAAAAGTCTTATGTTTAAACAAGTAAGGCAGCCAATAAGTATTTGTTGTGCGTTCTGAGTAACCATTGTTAAAGCCTAATGCCAGATATCCCATATTTTCCTTAAAGGACTTTAAAGCATATAACATCTTAACACATCTTGTTTAACCTATCTTAAAAAAAGTGAAATTCAATAAGGTTAAAGTAATTTATGCTTTGGTGGTTAAAAAAGTAGTATGCAGTGGTCTTAACATGTGTCCCCTTACAGATCTCTTTATTCCTTCTTCTGTTTTGTGTCACATGTATCAGATAAACCTAATTATCATGTCCGAAAAAAACAGTCTGAGTGAATAAAAAGAGGTTTTCAATTAAAATAAAATGGTGTTATCAAGCTTCCAAGCCAATTAGTCCCTATAGTAAAAAGTATAAAAACCTGAATGGTAAGGAGTCTTTTATATCAAGCTGAATGAATGTGGGTCCTCTCTTCTTCGCAGAATTACTTTTATTCATCAAATACTGAAGATTCCAGATCTGTGCCGAGACATTCAGTGCCTAAAATATGTTTTTTTTTCTCCTCTTTTTTAGAAAATGAAACAGAACTGCATAGTTAACCTGAGCAAAAATGGGATTCTGGGAAGTTATTATCAAGAAGTATTTCTCCTATCTGTGTTAGAAAATTTAATTTACCACCACAAGCTTGTGTTAAAAAAAAAAAAAAAAAAGTAAGCACATCATTGGAGTGGTGGAAGCTAACCATAACTAAAAGGCTAGTCTGATGTACATCATCTTTTTTACCAGTTATTAAAAGGGAGATCTTTATAATTATGGGACTTTTTTTTATATTTAATGTAATTTTATCCGTCTTAAACCATCCCTGTGATTCTACACAGTTAAATTACGCAGGTCTGTATCAATCAGCCAGATCAGAGGCCCCTCACTAGTTCCCTCATGAGGAATCACAGATAGCCCCGTCCTGCACTTTCCAGATTCCACACTTTAAAAATGATCCTTTAGGACCAACTGTTGATGACTTTTACCGTGACATGATTTTTATAATCTAATGAGGCAGGATTTATCAAACCTGTATGTTAGCTTCAATGATTTATGTACTTTTCTAAAAAACTCAAAGTGATCTCACATCTTCTAGCTACATCTAAGGCTGGACAATAATTCAATATCCATACATACTATAACATAATTTAATTCAATAAAAAGTGATGTAACATTTTGGATATTTCAATACACATTATAACCTGATATTACAGCATGTCTCACTGACTGACGTTCTTGTTTTTTTTAAACCTTACATCGGAGCAGCTTTAGAAGTCTGTGCAGGCATTTGTTATTTCATTGTTGCCATTCTTTCTGGGGCATTTATTTAGTCTCTACCAACTGAAATGAACTATACTGTGATATAAATGTAAGGCCATATCATCCAGCTCTGAGTACTGGTAATGGAATCATTACAGAGAGAAACTTCAAACAAATTAACTTCAGATTCTAAAATGTAGGGCTTGAAAATCACTGATGGGATTTAGATGCAACTTAAAAAACAAAAGTAGAGGAAATCTCTAAATGAACCATTTACTGAAGAGACACAGCTGTGAAGTAGCAATTTTAACAAACTTTTCTAAGTCCTTTTTTTTTTAAAGTTGTTTGTTTTTGCTCTCAGGAGGCTTGTTGTCACCTGACCATAGGTAACGAAAATGAGGCACCATGCAAAGCCTTTTGCTAATTTCCCATCTCCAAGGGAGGTCGCTTGTCACTTCCATTTACACTGGCTCAGGTGCAAAGTCTTTTGCATCACTGAATACTGGTTTGTTTGCAAGATTAAGTCCGACCTTTAAAAAAATAAATAAACTCTACTGCAATTACAAGCAGCAGTAGATCAGTCGATGCATCGACGTGACAACAGTGAATCGCTTCAGGGTCAGCGCTCGGCCATATTTGGTCAAGTTAAGGTAAGCAAACAAAGGGTTAATTAGAAAATTTGTATCTGACGCCTGTAGATAAGAACTGCTGGGATTTCACTCAAAACATGAGAATCTGCTGGTTATAAAACAAACTTCATAAAGTTAGTGAAATTCGACAGATACAGCAACTGTAAAAGAGAAAACATCCCATTTTTTCAGGATTTCTGTAGCTATTATTAACATAATTGCATAAAGATAGAAAATCATGTTCAAACAAGTGAAATAAAATAAAAACAAATCTAAAAAAGAGCCTTCAGGGGTTTAAACTGATACTCCGACGGCACATAAGGGTTTTCCCCCAGGAGAGCTCAGTCGCAGATGTGAATACAAGCTGCTTAATTCAGTCTGCGGAACAGCTGGGTCTAACTCTTCTAAAACATTCAAAAACATGAACTTCAAAGCACAACAGTTAGGCGGCACAAAAAGCAAACAATCGCACAGCATGAGACGCCGACAGGTCAGGCACTGGAAAAGTAATGTGTTTTTTCTCACCCCGGCTGAATGGACCATGCATTTAGGAGCTCCTGTCGTTCCCGAGGAGTACATGATGAACAGAGGATGGTTGAACGGAAGCTGCTCAAACTCCAGCTGAGGGAACTGGTCTCCTTCACCTCTTCCAGATGCCAAAAAGTCATCAAGAAACTCGCTGCATATAAAGAATAAAACATATTATATCAGAGATGAAAATTATACCAAACATATTTATTTACATGTGTTTTGTGACATTTGAAACTTAAACAACAAAACCCTATTTACACAAACCTGTTGGGAATTTTGGAGAGGTTGGTCTCTTCCTTGGAAAAAACGTAGGGAATCACGACTACTTTATTCAGGTCGGGTAAACCTGGAGGGAGGGGAAGAAAGAGTTTCTATTATCCATGTGCATTCATCTAGAAGCCAAAAAAATCTGACAGGATTAGCAGAATGTAACTGATAATTGTTCATCTTTTATATATTTTTAAAATCTTACTGTTGGAAGAACTCAATTACATAAATTAGCTGTTCAGATCTGTTGGCAGTGTTTTGAATGCCAACAAAAAAAGTAGGAAAAAAAAAAAAAGAAATTCTAGTAGGTTTAACTCAAACTTAAAAAAAAAGAAAACATTAGATCACATTAAAACTTATTTAACAACCCAACCTTTCACAACGTTTATCAGTTTTTCCATGTGGTCGTGCGTTTTCCCGTTGTAAACCACAGCAGCTACTGAGAAGATCAGTTTGGGCTGAACTTGAGAAAATCTGTCTAGAACACCCTGGAAGGAAGAAAAGAAAAAAAAACTTTAATTAAGACCAGTCGGTGGGTAAAGACAAGTAATGCACTAAAATCCTTCAGGAAACAGGATGACACATTGGGCTGACAGATCACCCTAATGGTACGTGGGCTCGTTTCATAAAACACCCTCCTAAAGTAAACCAAGAAAAACTGCATCATGAATCATGATCTCGCTACAACGGCTTGTTTACTGACTTTCTGGGTATTGTGATGAATCACAGTCTAGTTCAACTTTAAACAGAATATGCAGAAAATGGAAACAAAACATATGTTTGACCAACGTTTTTCAGCCATACTATCAATATCAACACGGTAAACCAAAATCCCAGCTAGGTGCATGAAAGCAGCAATTTTCATTGAGCTACTAGGATGTAATTCTCAGATCATCCAGAGGGGGCAGTAACAACTCAGATACAGAGAGTAGAAACTTCTTGATCGCAAAGTCTTAACATATAAGAAGCTTTTGGGTAAAGTTTAAAAAAAATGCAGACATCTTCTCAGTACCAAGAATTACTTTTGTGAAAAGAAAGAATAACAATATTTAAAAAATAATAAAACAAACTAACTACTAAATTCCTCCAGCACTAATTATAGGACGGTATACCCAAAAAAAACTTTAACCTGATTTAGCAAATTTTTGATTAAAATACATTAGAGATCAAAAGTCATAGTTTAGAAACAGACTCCAAGATATCGTTACTTACATTAACCCCGAAGTCGACCGATGTGGAGCTCCAAATGGCCCCGATGCTGGCTGCCGCCAACATGGCTTCTACTGCATGGATGCCATTGGGCAGGTAACCTGAGGGGCGAAAAAGAAGAAGAACAAAACTTAAAGACATAAAAGAATTCCTTGCATCCAACATATTTTTAGTAATCAATAAACAAAGGGGTGACGAATAAGTGTGATCCATCAATATTAATAAGATCAATATATAGAACATGTAAATACTCATTTTAACGACAAAAAGTAAATAAAATTAGTTATAATTAAAGAAGTATATCTGAAGAAAAAAAAAAGACCCTTTAATCAAGATCATACTGGAAAATTTCTCATGCGACAGTAACTGCAGAATATTGTCTTAGGATTACCAGAAACTACTGTATAAATTAACCTACAGGTATTGGTCATAACATTAGAATATCATGAAAAAGTAGATTGATTTCAGTAATTCCATTTAAAAAGTGAAACTTGTATATTATATTCATACATTACATACAAACTCATATATTTCAGATGTTTATTTTGTTTAATTTTGATGATTACAAATGACAACAAATGAAAATCTCAAATTCATCATATCAGAAAATTAGAATATTACTGAAGACCAATAAAAACAAAGGATTTATAGAAATGTTGGCCAACTGAAAAGTATGAACATGAAAAGTATGAGCATGTACAGCACTCAGTATTTAGTTGGGCCTCCTTTGGCCTGTATTACTGCAGCAATGCGGCGTGGCATGGAGTCGATCAGTCTGTGGCACTGCTCAGGTGTTATGATAGCCCAGGTTGCTCTAATAGTGGCTTTTAGCTCTTCTGAATTGTTGGGTCTGGTGTATTGCATCTTCTTCTTCACAATACCCCATAGATTTTCTATGGGGTTAAGGTCAGGAGAGTTTGCTGGCCAATTAAGAACAGGGATACCATGGTCCTTCAACCAGGTACTGGTAGCTTTGGCACTGTGTGCAGGTGCCAAGTCCTGTTGGAAAATGAAATCTGCATCTCCAAAAAGTTGGTCAGCTGCAGGAAGCATGAAGTGCTCTAAAACTTCCTGGTATGTGGCTGCGTTGACCCTGGACCTCAGAAAACACAATGGACCAACACCAGCAGATGACATGGCACCCCAAACCATCACTGACTGTGGAAACTTTACACTGGACTTCAAGCAACGTGGATGAAGTGCCTCTCTTCTTTTCCTCCAGACTCTGGGACCTTGATTTCCAAAGGAAATGCAAAATTTACTTTCATCAGAGAACATGACTTTGGACCACTCACCAGCAGTCCAGTCCTGTTTCTCTTTAGCCCAGGCAAGACGCTTCTGACGCTGTCTGTGGTTCAAGAGTGGCTTGACACAAGGAATGCGACAGCAGAAACCCATGTCTTTCATACGTCTGTGTGTGGTGGTTCTTGAAGCACTCACTCCAGCTGCAGTCCACTCTTTGTGAATCTCCCCCACATTTTTGAATGGGTTTTGTTTCACAATCCTCTCCAGGGTGCGGTTATCTCTCTTGCTTGTACACTTTTTTCGACCACATCTTTTCCTTCCCTTCGCCTCTCTATTAATGTGCTTGGACACTGAGCTCTGTGAACAGCCAGCCTCTTTAGCGATGACCTTTTGTGTCTTGCCCTCCTTGTGCAAGGTGTCGATGGTCGTCTTTTGGACAACTGTCAAGTCAGCAGTCTTCCCCATGATTGTGTAGCCTATAGAACTAGACTGAAAGACCATTTAAAGGCTTTTGCAGGTGGTTTGAGTTAATTAGCTGATTAGAGTGTGGCACCAGGGGCCATCAATTTTGAACCTTTTCACAATATTCTAATTTTCTGATATGATGAATTTGAGATTTTCATTTGTTGTCATTTGTAATCATCAAAATTAAACAAAATAAACATCTGAAATATATGAGTTTGTATGTAATGTATGAATATAATATACAAGTTTCACTTTTTAAATGGAATTACTGAAATCAATCTACTTTTTCATGATATTCTAATTTTATGACCAGCACCTGTATTTGTTAAATTTTTAACTTAAAGATGGTAAAAATTTTGTTTTTAATGGAGTATTGACTTGGAAAATGTTGCAGTAGCCTAGACTTCCTCTAAAAACAGAAGTTGTTGATGTAACACTTCATCTCTAAGAAACTTCTTCAGGCTGATGAGCTGCAGGTAAACTCAGCCATATAAAGTGGTGAAAGGTGAAAAGGAGGAACCCAAACCCAGAACCAGATCAGTGGTCATTCCGAACGTTGCGGAAGTCTCATGGAAAGTCAAGCGTTTATTTTCCAAACATGACTCTCAAATAGTTGTTCAACCCCAAAAAAAACTTTACAGCGAAGAGTAGAGCCGCTTCTCTCCCCCATCAAGAGGAGTCAGCTGGGGGATCTGGAACATCTGTTTCAGATGCCCCCCTGGACGCCTCCCATGGAAGCTGTTCATGGCCTGTCCCACCAGGAGGAGGCGTTCAGGGGAAGACCCAGGGCAAGCTGGAGAAATGATTTTTCTCGGCTGGCCCTGGAAGCAGTCAGGCTTCCTCTAAACCAGCTGGAGTAGCAGTCTAGGGAAAGGAAGGTCTGAGCGTCTCAGCAGAGACGGCGGCCCCACAACGCCGTTCCAGAGAACCCGCACGAGTATTAATGATCACTGATGATCAGAGAGCAGAAATATGGACGTTATGGGCAATAGCTTTCTTTCCTTTAGCCATTCCACACATATATACTCTAGATAAACACATCTTGTTATTAGTTGCATGTTTCATTTTGTTTTGTTTTTACCTTCTTGAAAAAAAAAGACTAAAATGATTTCCATCTTAAAAGGTATACTTTTACTTCATTAAAAAGGTTGATTGCCTCATATTATTACCTTTTGCAGTAAAAATATGAAAACACTGTCAACAAAGGTTGAAAATCTTTGTACCTTTCACTATGAGATTATTTTTATTTACTCTGTAGCATCAGCAGCTCAAGACTTGTAGAAAAACACAAGAAAAAATAAGAGGTAAAACAAAGATTAAAATATTACAACAAGTGGCTTCAAGGATGAGTACAGAGAAAATATGTCAAATTCATGTAGTTTGTAATAAAAGGGTTTATACAGGAATGAATAACTCTAATTTAATGCTTTTAATGCTCTTTTAATGCTCTTAGAAATACTTTTAATGCAACCAACAGGTATCCGTCGACAGGCTGCAGCCATGCCCCGAATTCCTCGTTTTCCAACCACTTTTCTTGAAATTGGCATTCTTCCCCATTCTCTAGCCTTTTCTCCGACTCAAGCTTCTTTTCCGAACATACATCTTTGCGAACAAACGGAAGCAGTTCCACGTAAATATATCATGATTTAAAATGTCTGACGAAATTGTTTTTTATAAAAAAAAAATTTTTAAGAAAGCATTTTAAATGCGACAATAAACACATTTAATTAATTGTAATGCCAATTAAGGCCTTAATTTAAAAAAAATATATTTAATAACTTTAATGATTTTTAATGACCCGCAGAAACTCTGAATAAATTAAGTCAGAATCTCGATTAGAGAAAAAAAAAGATCGGTTTAGTTTTTTTATTTCAAACATATTTTAAAATAAAACTCAATAGCTTGTTCCTTTGATTAAAAAAAGAGAAATAATGACCAGAGGAAATATTCGAATCATTTCCTTGTTTATACAAGCAATAAGTTAACCGACAGCTGCCTAATGGAAAACAAAGACGACACTCAAACATTCTTGCCATAATAAAAACCTTTGCAATTAAAGTTTATCTTTATCTCCCTACAGTTGGACCAAGTCTCTCCTAAATACTCTCCAACATTACATGTTTATCCAGGCTTTCACATTCTGATCTGCTTGAGGTTTTATTTCAGTGAATCCAAACCTTATCGCCTAATAAATGTGATTACTCATGCTCAACAAGGAAGCTCTCACGCTACCTTTACACAGAGGGCTGTCTCACTGATAACAGACCTCTAATCTGATCAACTAAGAGTACAACACAGCCAGTAGTTCCAACCAAGTGATCCGAACGGTCAAAGGCAAACAGCAAATGAACGGCGACTTGTGATGAATCATGACTTATCAGCGCCATCTGGCTGCTGCTGTAACCAGGAAGCTCATTACGGCAGGGATGACACGCTGGGCTGACGGATCACCGCCCTGCAACACCGGCTCCTGTCATATATTACCAGCATACATTAGACCAGGAAAAATTGCATCATGAATCATGATCTCGCTACAACAACTTATTTGACTGGCTTCGTGGCTTTTTGTGATGAATCACCGTTTTGCTATGCTGCACGGGCGAGGCTTAATGGTTTAGCTACGCACACTTATTTAAAACATAAACACTTTAGATAACTATTAATATCTGTATTTATAGATGTAATATTATGGTGAGGGGGTTCTTAAAACAAACAAATATTTAATGTAGGGATGAAATCTGATCCAAACATAAAGTAAGGAAACTAAACTCTGTATGAATGAAAAATGCTCGCGGTCGGACAAGTTCTGTTGTAAAGCAAAGCTGATTTCATCAGCTAAGTGCTTATACAGCTTTTAGACTGCGGACATTGACAAAACATTTTAGATGCAATCTGAGGACAAGGACATCTCTGCGTCCAACATGCATTAAAGGGAGGACAATTATTGAGATGGAGGAAAACAAAGCGTAAGCCAGGGTTTCTTTTCCTTTTTGGTCTGTTTTTTTTTCCCGACCCTCTTCTCACACAAGGCTTCCCGTTTTATCTAATGAAATCTTTAGTGCTTTAGCTCTTGAATTCCCTTCGATGTCCATCTTCAAACTAAGCGTAAAGACAGAAGCTTTCATCCACTAAGCCGAACAAATGATTTGATAATAGCAGCTTGTTTTCAGGAGATTTAAAGGACTACAACATCCACCATCACCTAAGAAGGCACATGAGAGTCAGCTAACTTCAGTACAAAGGCATTTTTAAACCAGTATTACTAAAGCTCCAAACAAAACTCCTAAGACATGCTGCTGGTGTGTTTATTATCGGCTCCACCAAGGTTTGAAAACACCTTTTGGAAAAAATATCTTGCTTTATCTCTCTGCAAAACAGACATGGGCAATGTGGAGTCAACAAGTCATCTACATGTCATGTATTTGTTCTACCCAGCCACTGAAGCAGGTGAGTCCAACCTTCACTGTGAATTAACCTGTGCAGATTGGACTCACCTGGTTAATTGGCTGGGTAGAACAAATACATGACATGGAGATGACTTGTTGACTCCACATTGCCCATGTCTGCTGCAAAAACTTGCAAAACTCTTCTTTGTGAACTCTGTGCGCATTAATTAGCAACATTACGGAAACCAGAGGGCAAAACATTAATAATAATGAAATGAAGTAATTGATAACTGGATATTCCTGGTTAACAGAGGTGCAACTATTAAATGTATACTCATGTCTGTAAAGTATAAAATGAACTTTTTAACATATTTTACTACTAAAAAAAAATGTGCAGACTGAAATAACTTTTACACATTGAAACATTTTAAAATTTGATGCAAAAAACAGGTTAAAGACAGGTTAAAGCACATTTCTCCATTTCCAACATATAAAGTATCTCTGCAGACGTTTACAGTATTACAAGTTGTGTAAAGTGTATTATTAGTGCAGACTTGTTAGAAAGTTAAACACTTCTTTAAATGACTTTTGAACTGAGCTTATTTGTGAATCAATGAATCACTCATAAAATCATAAAACAGATTTCAGGAAAAAATGTTAGTCAGCTTGAGAACTGCATGCGAGAAATCAAGCTGAACTTCAGCTTTATGTAAAAGTGTGTACCACAGTGAGAGCAGACGCACCAGGGACTCACTATTAGGGCTGAAAACCCCTGAAATGTAGAAAACTTTTATAAATGATTGGATCGGTATGAATATAAAACAACATGAGGTGCTGAGGAAAAATATGCAGCCTCAGCCGCCCCTCCTTATACAAATATCAACTTTGAATAAATAAATGGTGACATTCATGGAGAGCTGAAACCTGCGCCAAAAACCTTCCCTTATTACCAGGGAATACACACAACCAACTCCTGCTGCAGCGTGCTGCAGAGAGAAAGGATGAGGAAGAGGTCAGAGTTGATGTTTTTATAATTGGTATATCCGATTTAATTAGTAAAAGAAAACTAAAGAGTGATTGTAAGTTTGAATTTAATTTAACCCCCTGCTAATTGAATACTTTCCAAATCCATATTTTGCTGCAATTTCATCTACAAGTCTTTGAAGGTATTTCTCCACCAGCTTTGCACATCTAGGCATTAAAATGTCCAAATTTGTTGAGGGTTTTCTTTTGTACTAAAGCTCCGCCCCTCATTCCATCAACGTAGAAAAGCTTTATAATACGAATCTATGACGCAAAGCATAAAGAGGATGGATTTTCTGTCTGCTGTGCAGAATACGTCTTCCACATGTTTCTGGGGTTACCGTTCCACTAAAACTTACCAACAACCCTGTCTCCAGTCCGAATGCCCATCTTCCTCATGGCTGCAGCAAACAACGCCACATCACGCCTTAGTTCCCCGAATGTCACCTTCCTGATCTCCTCGTTCCCTTCTCCTGGTGCACAGAGACACAAGGCAGAATCAGTACGGGAAACAGAACAGTGCACACATTTTTAATACAAATTTAATTGGAGTTAGTGAATAATTTACTGTTGAATATTGCTCCCCCGTAGGTCACATCTAAACTAACATCGACACGTGAAAACATGACAAACAAACTGCAGGCGACTGTTTAAGCTGTAAGAACATCAGAGCAGACAGGAGTCTGAGTGACACCTCCCTGACTTTCACAGAGGTTCCACAGCTTTCTGATCAATGGCTACTTCTACAATTACATTACAGTTCCCCAGGGATGCTGGCCTTAGGCAAGACACTCTCCAGAGAGCGTGCGCACACACACAGACGCCAATGAAGGGCCTATCCATTAGTATATGACATTGACTAGCAGTGAAGGGAGCAGCAGATAATTCAATTACCAAGTGACGTCAGACACTCCCCACCCTATGACCCAAGTCTTCCTCTACACTCTCAACCTTTTTCCTGCTCATACGAGCAGCGTTCAGGAATACACTGGAAAAACGAGCTAGAAATAAGCAAATTAAGTGTATTTAGCCTTAATTTGAGAAGGTAAATGAGATAGTTTACCAATGGAATGAGTATTTTTAGTCTTAAAATAAGATAATTAGAAAATATGCACTACGACCATAAAGTTGTGTTTTCTTATTTTTAGTGTATATTGTCTTGTTCCATTAGCAAGATGTCTCTTTTACCTCCTCAATCCAAGAACAAATGCACTTATTTTAAGAAAAATAGACTTATCCAGATTTTAATTTTTTCCAGTGTAATACCCCTGACCCACTTCCAGTTCTTTGATCTGGCAGAAATTTTGCATGTGCAATTTTTTATATCCATATAGATTTAAGTGGAATAATACAGCTCTGTACTAATTGTGGTTTCTGATTTACGGGTGTTTGAACTGAGCTAAAATGGAACCTGCTGAGTTTCGAACAGCGATCCGGATTTTGCATTCGAAAAGACACACACCAAATGACTTATGGTGATCGCCATAAGTTACTTTCGTTTTATTAAAAGTCTCCCGTGGTGTGCGTCCTTTGAAAGACAAAAAATTACCTCGTTTCAAACACCTGTAAATCAGAAACCAAAATTAGTTCAGAGCTGTAATTTGCCACTTAATCGACACAGATATATAAATAATTGCACATGCAAAATTCCAGCTAGATCAAACAACTGGAAGTGGGTCAGGGGTTACTTATTGAACACCTCTCGTATCATGTGACTAAAATAATCATCTACCATGAAACAGCATTTTCCATCTACCTACTTGCACAGTAAAGAGCCACTTTGTCCTGATCAGCGTGCTTAAGCAGGTTCTCCGCGTAGTTGAGTCGAGCTCCTTTAAACCACTCTGGAACATCTGAGATCCGCTTGGAAACGTCCACCACCTGGAAACCCCCCCCCCAACGTGAAAGACACAAAGGAAAAGGAATCAAAAAGCGAATCATTTCAGTCTGTTCAGTCTCGCCTCTCGTACTCAACAACTCCCCTTAAAGTACAATATGTGGTTTGGCACTTTTAATATTTACCTATAAAACAGCTCAATTTGTTTAAAAGTCCAAACAAACCTCCAGCGAGGAAGTAGCCCCGCCCACAGCGCACTACTCCTGGCCTGACTTAATCACTGTGTCCCACACACGCCTACGTGGTCAAGAAGACAGTGATGGACATGTGTATAAAAGAGGTGTGTCGATCAACACATCATTTATTGCCTCAAGGAAGGGCATGCATCCTGAAACTTAGTTACACTAAGATCATTGGCAGCAATGGTGAAAAGAAGAATACTTTAAAATACATTAGCTCTTCTCTTAATTCACTTCAATGTATTTATATAGCGCCAATTCAAAACACGTCCTCTCAAGGCACTTTACAGTTGACCAGATCATACAGTCAAATTGATTCAAAGTTTTCTATCTCAACCAGTTGATTGCATCGACTGATTGACTCTTCAGCAATCCCTCACACTAAGCATGCTTGTAGCGACAGTGGAGAGGAAAAACTCCCTTTTAACAGGAAGAAACCTCCAGCAGAACCAGGCTCAGTGTGAGCGGCCATCTGCCGAGGCCGACTGGGGTTCAAGAAGACAAAGAAGAGATACAAAAGCAGGTGTGAAGGGCGGCCCCGTCCAGGAAACACACTATGTCACTCAATCACTTGACTGTATTCAACATGTATACCCAATAATGGTTGTTCCCCTGATTGAACTAAAAGGGCAACTCCTGCTGACAGATCAGTATTGTCGTAATAAAGACTCAGGATTCAGTAGAATACTAGATGATTATGATTCTTCTGCTAATCTATTAAAGGAATAGTACACCCAAAAGATGATTAGCCTTCATTTTCTAGTCACCCCCATGCTGAACAACACTCTGGAGTATTTTTTTGATATCTCTAATGCATCTGGAGATCTGGGAGGCTTCTTGCTGTCTGCTGACATTCAAATAATGGTCTATGGTGCCCGAGGCAGAAAGGTCCATAAAAGTCCACAAAAAACGTGTCAATATTCCTCCATACTGCTCGTCCAATGTATTCCAAGTGTCCTGAGTGGGTAGGGTCCATAATTTACTTGAAACAAAGTCATTTAGAATGTTTTTAGAGCATAAACAGTAATGTATAGGATCTCCTAAAAGCCCGCGCCTGCGAGTTCATGAGCCTACGGAAACTGCGGCAGACCAAGCCAGATGAAAGTGCGCATTCAGCGTCTGCTCTTGATAATGCAAGCGTTGAAGCAGAAATATGCTGTTTACCTGTACAAAGAAAGAAACAACGAAAGAAAAATGTCTGAGGACTTCAGTGTTGAGGAAGAGCATGAGTTCTTGGCCGAGCTGAATGCGCACTTTCATCTGGTTTGGTCTGCCGCGGTTTCCGTAGACTCGTGAACTCGCAGGCGCGCGCTTTTAGGAAATCCTATACATTACAGTTTATGCTCTAAAAACATTCTAAATGACTTTGTTTCAAGTAAATTATGGACGCTACCCACTCAGGACACTTGGAATACATTGGACGAGCAGTATGGAGGAATATTGACACGTTTTTTGTGGACTTTTATGGACCTTTCTGCCTCGGGCACCATAGACCTCCATTATTTGAATGTCAGCAGACAGCAAGAAGCCTCCCAGATCTCCAGATGCATTTGATATATCAAAAAAGTGTTGTTCAGCATGGGGTGAGTAGAAAATGAAGGCTAATCATGTTTTGGGTGTACTATTCCTTTAATCTATTGATTAGGGCTGAAAAAAGTAATCCGATTAACCGTGATTAATCGATTATTGAAATAATCAACTAATTTTGTAATCGATTATTCATTAATTGGAGTATAGAGACTGTAAAACATGCCTTTAGCTGACAGATAAACCAAATTAGAGCAGTAATTATATCAAAATCGTAAAAGAAAAAAAAAAAAAGATGTATAAACATTTTCCACTAAAGTAAAAAAAAATGTTTTCATCTGTTAATATGCTCTAACCAGAACTCCTCAAGTAGAAAGGTTGTAGTTTCACCCAGTTTAATTTCATTAAAAAAAAAATCTTTAACGAAGCTTTGGCTATCCCATTATTAATCGATAAATTGAAAAAATAATCAATGGATTACCGTAATCGATTTGAAAAATAATTGTTAGTTTTAGCCCTACTGTTAATTATTTTTTTCTGATTAATAATCGAATAACAAAATGTTACTTATAGAAGATTTTTTATTTTTTTACAGAATTAAACCAGGTGAGACTAAAACTTTTACACATGAGGAGTTCTGGTTAGAGCATATTGACAGATAAAAAAAGTTGTTGTTTTTTTATCATAAATGCAAAATATCTTAAACATTTTTACAATTCTGGTATAATTACTGCTCTAAGTGGGTCGATCTGTCAGCTAAAGACATGTTTTAGAGTCTCTCTACCAAAGTTAACGATTAAGCGATTACTAAATTAATTGACTATTAATTGATTAATCACGATTTATCTGATTAAATGCTTCAGCCCTACAGAATATAGAAATGTTTAACGCCCTAATACATGGATGGTACAAACCATCCACAGCTAGACGCCATCTGAATTACATTTTACGACAAAAACCTTTGTTAAATCTTGTTTTAAAGTATTGCAACAGATATTTTAGGGCAAAGCTTTGTGACATGTTTTTTTTTTTTCTGAACAAGGTAGAATCTGAAACATCTTGGATCGTATTACTTCATATTTGATCGTCTTTTTCTGCTGCACTGACCTCCTCATATGGTTTGGAGCTGACGACTCCACAGAAGCGCCACACCTCTGTCCAGAACTCTGGATAACAGTCCACAGACCACTGGTAAAGATCATTGTAGTTCGCTGAAAGAGAGAAAATGTTTACATATTAATATAAATCTGTCCTTTAGGGGGTCAGCCTAGTTCAGCTCAAACACTTTAAATAAACAGATTAAAGAATACTCTAATACTGTTTGTTTAGTACAATCCCCTGTATGACACGGATGGTAGGATCTGTGTTTACCTGGTGAAGTAATGGCGCAAGAATATAACAAAGAAACCTTGCTGCTGCAATTCCTACTGATCCTTTTTAGATACATACAACTTACATATGTTATTTACCGAAAACTTTTCCTGAAACAGTCCTTACTGATGTCACGTTTGAAACTCAAGGTTTAACAACAAAAACATATCGATGTATACCAATTAGATGATTAAGAATTTAATCACATTTAGGATAGGCAAGCTCCAGTCGTTAGAATAAAATATAATTTAATCCATATTGTATTGTGACAGACTTTGTGATATCTGCAAAACATGGTATTGTGATCCAGACAAATAAAACTAGCGATTAATAACAGAACTGGTAATACGATAAATACAAGAACATTGGGGCTGCACACTTTCAGGAAAATACTTAAAAAGGTCATTCCTGTCGAGAAACCATCCAGAAAGCAACAACACAACGTTCCCACCAGCTCCATGAGCATCAACATCTCAGCCAGTAAAGGAATCCATATAACAGGCAAAAAAATATAAAAACATAAGTTATTTTTAGGTTTTGTACAAGTATTTCCATTATCCTGATAGCTCTACATCAGGGGTCGGCAACCTGCGGGTCCAGGGCCGCATGTAGGTCTTTAATGCACCCCTTGCGGCTCCCTGGAGCTTTTTCAAAAATGTATAAAAATGGAAATAGATAGATTTATTTTGTTTTCTTAAATTTTAATATGGTGTGCAGGAGGTCAAAGAATCATTATCAATGGGGAAGGATTGCCTGCATGTTTGCTTTGCAAGGAGAAGTTGTCACATAATAAAAAGAGTAATTTGGAAAGGCATTTCCAGGGAAGGCATGCTAAATATGCAGCCGACCACCAGGTTTGGAGTGAGAGAAAAGTGTCATTGCAGAACTTCTGGATAAATTAGAAGAGAGCAAAGATAGACTTAAGAAGTGGATTGCATCTCAAAACTCCACTACTGCTGCTACTTTTGTTACAAGGATGAAAACAGTTCACAGATCTCAGAACTTCTTCCATTTATTCCCCAAAAACCCTCAAAATAAAAGGAATAATAAAAAAAATCTGATTTCCTTATTGTATTTCTATAATTTGATCAATGCAATAAAACCTAACACAATAATAATGTAATGGAATTTAAACTTAAAGCACCAAATACCATACAGCCGAGTAGTCACATGATGTGACATTTGCTCCATGATAAACATTTAATCATTAATGCTTATTTAAGCCTTTATAGTCCTTTTTTATAGTGAGCTAATACACTTAGAGCGCATGTTGCAATACAAAGCTTATATAAGACTTTTACATTTTTGCAGCTCCAGACAGATTTGGATTTTTTGGTCCAATATGGCTCTTTGAAAAGCTAGGGTTCCTTATTTACATATAGACTTTTGGTACTCAATCTGTTGCTGGTTAAAGCATTTAGTAGGTAATTTATGTGTCTAATAGACATACATATTTTGTGATAAATATTTGTAAGGAAAATAAATCTCACTTACATCTGATCTACACTAACAGGAGAAAAAAAGAAGTTCCAAAGCCCCTTAAAAAGAAATATGATGACCAAAATTGAGAACTGCCTCCACAAACTGAAGCAAATGAACAGGAACCTTCTGACGTCATGTTTCCTCTCATTCTAATTAGCATGAAAAAAACATTATTAAAACAACCTATCCAGGTTTTTCTCTGCATTTTCAACTTTAAAAAGCAACATGTTAACTAAAGGAAGCTGTGGATGTTTGTGTTTGCAGCTAAAACGTGAAGAGACGCAAATCTTTAGCAGTTCAATTGAAGAGTCAACAGGAGGTAGCTTTATAGTGTGGTGCAGTTTTAAGCACTGCTGCCTTGTAGCAGAAGGTCCTGGGTTCACATTCAAGCCGCAAGTTAATCTAAATGTAGTTTACACTGTCTCCGTGATCATGAGTGGGTTCTCTCTGGGTACTCTGCCCTCCTCACACAGTCAGAAATAGATTTTGCTTTAATCAGGGGCCTGCGCCTGTGTTGCCCTGCACCCAATGTCCCTAAGGAGGTGGGCACTAGCAAACAGACAATCAATTGATGAAGATTTACACACATTATATATATATATATATATATATATATATATATATATATATATATATATATATATATGTAAGGTTATTTGATTTGATCACAAGGTTGGTAGGAAACATTTGAATTACCCCAATTAGAAACCAACTTCAGGCACATTTGCATGATTGACTGCTTCAAGCAAACATCCAGTGCCAATAGGATTTAGTTTAGTCAATTCTTATATTTCAGTAATGTTTTTCATATAAGTGGTTCTTAGAAATCATTAGGAAACTATTGGGAGTTTTCCATCCCCTTTGTACTCCACAGATGCAAACTTGGTGCAAAAGAACACAATAGAAAACCTAAATACCTATTTATTAAGTACAAAGCATTACCAATAAAGGTGTCATGATTAGGTGCAGGAGCGGAGCTAGATTGGGGGCCAGGGCCACCCTTAGCCAATCATTGGCCACCCCTGTAGCCACCCCAACCATTTTTTCCCTCTAATACAGACGGTGGCAGCAGTAATACTCTCAAGTGGAATATTCCAAACATTTTAAATTTTCATACATTAGCAATTACTTGACAACAAAAACACTGTGGTTAATTATGCACATCAAAATACTAACATTAAAGATGAGAAATACAGATTTCATGCTCTTTTCAGAAATAGATTTTGTGTTATATGGAGTAAAGAGAAAATGATGTGTCATATAAGAGTCTTCAGAGAAATCATAGATAAATAACTATTTAATAAAAACTTAGCAAATAATCAATTTATGTAGATATTAGTTGTTACTCCTCTCGAGATAATCAAGGCTCAATGTCGTTCTTTTGGTTTTTACAGCCATTTATTGTGGTCTTATAAAGCCCCAAAAAATGCCGTCAAGAAGGGAAACAGAAACCCAAATTAGCTCAAAACAAATATAAAGGTTTACACAAATAAATACAAGTAAAAAAAAGTTGCACCTCATTTGCCACATAAACTCCAAAGGAATAAAGATAACTTATAAAGTTTTTCTCACAAATACAGTCTTAATTGTGTCAATCAATCTTTCCCATGGTCAACAAAACGACATGCGGAACAAAAAACATAGGTTCCTCCTTACATTTTAATGTGCTTTTTAACCAATGTACATAAACGACGTAAATTTACTGAAAGTTATTTATTTATTTATGAATGAACATTTAATTGTAATACTAGTAGGTGCCAACTCTTGTTTTAACTAAATATTAAAATATTTAAATGAGTTGACTCTGATGGCGGCTACATTATTACTTGTAAATATACATTTAATCCAGAATGATTATTGATAAAAGTAAAGACAATGGAAAAGACGTTCGCCCCAGAACTCAAACCTAAAAGAAGTTTATCCACCATACCTTTTATCTAGAAAGCATGGATGTTTAAATATATGCGTCTATTTGTTTGCAAAGGCTGTAGGAAAGTATAGGTTGTCTTTATTTAGAAAATATGGATGTTTTTCTCATTAATTTTCCTGTTGGAAGTGTGTAGATTGACCCTGAGGTTCCTGTGCCACCCCTCAGTGTACACTAGTCATTACCTGGCCACCCTAATAAACATTTTCTGGCAACGCCTCTGGTTAGGTGTTTAAATCTGTATCAGTTGTTCCTGGATGACATGTTTCCATTTAATCTAGTTTTACTGCATTCCTCAGTCATTTTAAACAGGAGCAACTGAAACAGGCCATCTCTCTCTGATGGGTTTGACAATCAGTCCAAGCTGCTGATCCAGACTGGAGGACATGCTTAGCAACATTCATCCGATGCTGCTAATTTAGTCACGTCTCCATGACAAGCAGCTTTAGATGCTGGATGAAATTAAATAATCAAAGCTAACAAGTAGCAGACGGAGGAACTGGTTTTATTTCCTGCAGCTCAGTCTGCAGCTTCATGGCTCAATGAAATCCGACACACCTGCTATGATGAATGTGGATCTTTAATCTCACCCAGATTAAGTCCGTAGTCTGAGTTGACCTGTATCCTGAACGTGTCCATCTGTGTGTTCCTCTTGGAGTCCGGGTACCACAGCACCTTGCTCTCCGAATCCATTATTTTCTCGCTCTTTCCTTTAGTGTCTTCTGACATCATTGTAGCGCTCAGCTTCACAGCAGCAGCAGCAGCAGTCAAAGTCCCTGGAAGCTACCAGCCAGCCGCTCCGAATGGCTGCAGGCGGATGGAGAAAGCTAGATAACATCCAGCGCAAGGCAATGCGTAAGGGGTGTCGTTGAGAGATACAAGACCATGCCCCGGCGTCATGACGTCACATGGTGCGTTGGGTGTTCAAGATCCAAAGTGTTGAAAAGTGTTTAGTAATATCTTGTTTAAGGATATAATTCTGAAATGTGTAAAGCAACTATTTATCTACAGTAGAAAAATGTGAAATTGACATATTACAAAAGATATGAGGAGTTTGAATCTGATTATATCAAAATATCTTGCAAAGGTCTGCCTGCTTATACGTATATCCATATTTGCATGTCAACTTTGGCGTGTTTAATAAAAGAAAAACAAAGAAAATCGAATAAATAAAAGGCGTGTGTCTATATACTTCATTTTAGTTTCATTTATATTTATTCGTACAGATCTCAAATATCTTCACAAATCATACAGGATTTTGATAATTGATTAATATATAATATATAGAAATATGTATTTCAAGGTCATATGATAAGTGCTATCAATAAAAATTTAGTGCAGTACAGACAAATTTTATATTTCAGTTTAGGTTAGATAACCAAGAGATGATTGTCCTAATTGCTTGGACCAATATAAGAAAAAAAAAAACTTCTCTTTCAAATCATGCATGACCCAGTCATACATTCAGATTTAAGCATACAGTCGTTAAAGGGATAAACTGTGTATTTTATAAAAACAATACAGAAAAATGAATGGCAATATCAATCAGTATAAATAGTACTGAGGTATGTATTTATATACATATACATAGTAACAGTATAATAGGTTAGCAATTGCGTGGTTAAAGTTCAGTACCCTAAACTCATTTACCTTTTCTATGTTAAGATGCTGTTTTCTTTTGATATAGAAAATCATCTTATAATAAACTATATCTATTGGATAGCAGATAAATATGTACTTCTTGCTGTCTTGACAAACAAAAATAGTATATAAATGTTTTAGTTGTAACTGTGATATATATTTACCTATTTTTATGTATCAAATGATTTTTGTATGGTATTTCAGACTATTTTTCTTTCTTATTGTTATTTTTTATCAACTTTTCAATCACAAGTTATGAATTAATTGTGTTTAAAAAGTGTTGCACTATGGGAATTAGTTTCTGGTTTTATATCTCTTAATTATATCATCTTTTAATGTTTTTTATCAATTAAGCAGCATGCAAGTGTCATATTGCTTCTTTAAGATTTCAACATATTATTAAAACTCTGTTTTAAGTGTGACTGTAAATTAATTATTATTATTATTCGATATTTGGTAAGGTGCTTTTGCTCACTTTTCAAAGAATATTGGTTTCGTTTTTAAAAATATTTCTGTAACTAGCCCTCAATGGCTGGAGTAGAGATGTTGAATGTCACTCACACGTGAACGTGGAAGAGGATCCACGCTGGTGCGCGCGAGGGAAACTTCCCCCGGACTATTTGATTGGTCCTTACTGAACTGGTCCCACATCAGCAGACAGATCACTCTATGCAGGAGGCGTACCTCAAACACTGGACTGTTGCCTCTTTACTCTTTAACATGGGAAGCTGCAAGAGGCGCATGAACTGCACCTGTCAATCAAAAACTTGGGCAGAGGGGTGATGTTAGGGGTGTGACCAATCAGAGAGCAGAAAAATACCTAGGTCTATTGATTTGAGTCATTAAAGCCTGCTGCTATAGGTAATTTCTTATCTAGTTATAAAGAAATGCAAAACCAAACACACATAAATGGTAAATTGTTCATTTATCTGCAACACAAGCCTTAATAATAAATTAAAAATGAAATTACCGAGCTACAATGGAAATTTTTGCTTCTTTGAAAAAACAAAAAAAAAAGAATAGTTATGGTTTGGTTTGTTGGCCTAACAGGTGACGTTTACATCTGGGAGGGTTTGCAGGAATGTGGCAGTTGTGCCACATTAGTGGAATATTGTTTAATTCCAATACTCCATTTGCAGAAAAACTACAGACAAAATCCCTTTACCTTGTTTTCTTATTGTTAAACTTGATTAACTAGATCAAAAAGAAATTGCTCCAGAGCACCATCAGACCTTTTTACAAAATGTCTGATGGTGCTCTGATCAGTCAGATGGGAAAAAGTAGAAAGATTACCGTATATGCTGCAACAGTTTAAAAAAAGTGGATTTAACTTAGTGGTTTGAAGGTACAAGCCACGTAGGACACTAATACTCTATGGTTACAAAAAAGTAAATAAAATGACAATTAGATATTACCTTGGACACAGCATCCCCAACATTAAACATTTTGATGGCAGCATGATGCTCGGGGGGATTGCTTTCTTCAGGACAGTAAAATAAGCTGATCAGAACTAAAGTGAAGATTCAGAGAAATATGACATTTTCAGACAAATAGTTTACATATATACATATGGCAAATCATATTTCAGGAGTATATTATCTTGAGAACACTATGGCTAATGAGAGAAATCGCTTCCAGTATTTATTACAACTATGCTTAGATTCAGAGACTAAAGCTGTTTATGTTTTCCCTTTGAAGGCAAGAACCTGGCTTAACCTGAAGGACCAGCTAGAACAAACTGCTGTTTCACAATGACAAACTGTTTCCAATTCTTTTCTCTCTTTATATATGCGTTGCAAAAAGGAGTGATAGCCTTCCTTATTCAGAATCCCCTTTACCCTGTACAAATCTCCCACCTTACCAGCACCAAAGCAACCCCAGACCATCACATTACCTCCACCATGCTTAACAGATGGCGTCAGGCATTCTTCCAGCATCTTTTCATTGGTTCTGCTTCTCACAAACGTTCTTCTTTGTGATCCAAACACCTCAAATTTGGATTCATCCGTCCACAACACTTTTTTCCAGTCTTCCTCTGTCTAATGTCTATGTTCTTTTGCCCATCTTAATCTTTTTCTTTTATTGGCCAGTCTCAGATATGGCTTTTTCTTTGCCACTCTGCCCTGAAGCCCAGAATCCCGCAGCCGCCTCTTCACTGTTGATGTTGACACTGGTGTTTAGCGGGTACTATTTAATGAAGATGCCAGTTGGGGACCTGTGAGGTGTCTGTTTCTCAAACTAGAGACTCTAATGTACTTATCTTCTTGCTCAGTTGTGCAACGCAGCCTCACACTTCTTTTTCTACTCTGGTTAGAGCCTGTTTGTGCTGTCATCTGAAGGGAGTAGTACACCCAGTTGTAGGAAATTTTAATTTCTTAGCAATTTCTCGCATGGAGTAGCCTTCATTTCTAAGAACAAGAATAGACCGTCGAGTTTCAGATGAAAGTTCTCTTTTTCTGGCAATTTTGAGCGTTAAATTGACCCCACAAATCTGATGCTCCAGAAACTTAATCTACTCAAAGGAAGGTCAGTTTTGTAGCTTCTGTAATGGACTAAACTGTTTTCAGATGTGTGAACATGATTGCACAAGGGTTTTCTAATCATCAATTAGCCTTCTGAGCCAATGAGGAAACACATTGTACCATTAAAACACTAGAGTGATAGTTGCTGGAAATGGGCCTCTATACACCTATGTAGATATTGCACAAAAAACCAGACATTTGCAGCTAGAATAGTCATTTACCACATTAGCAATGTATAGAGTGTATTTCTTTAAAGTTAAGACTAGTTTACAGTTATCTTCATTGAAAAGTACAGTGCTTTTCCTTAAAAAATAAGAAAATTTCAATGTGACCCCAAACTTTTGAACGGTAGTGTGTATTTATATATATATATATATATATATATATATATATATATATATATATATATATATATATATATAGATATCTATATATGGTGGTCACAGACACACACTACTGTGTTCTACAGTCATGCGTGTTCATCATAGACACACATTAATGTGAAGAAAAACTACCTTTACTTAAGTTTTTTTCTACAACCCACGGGTGCCTGGATGCATTAAACTGACTGAAACTCTCTGCCTCGGTTGTTGTAGTCCAGCTTTTGTCTCTTTGTGTAAAGTACTTAATGTAAAGCCCCAATGCTACTAACCACAGTGTATCTTTTGCTGCAGCCGCATTATCTTGTGGTTCTAGATCTCTATCATATCTACTCAGCAGATGTTGCTAATTTTTAACAACTTCAACAATGTATTTGTTTTTTGTGTGATTGAATAAAAACATTTACATATACACATGTGAAATATGGTGTTAATCCTGCTTCAATTATTAAATTCAATTATCAGATTATTTTACACTGTTTTAATTTGATAATTAAGTAAAGAGCCCTTCCAGCTTCCAAGATATGTTCCTTTTAAAATGCTTGATGCTTGTGTTTTCTTCTACCAACCATTTAATCAGCTTTTAACACATTCCATTATTTATGGTCATCTGATCAGGCATCCATTTGTTTTACAGGGTTGGGTGAACTATATGCAAAGCAGAATGGGTTTTATTGACCTTTTTGGCCCAAACACATCTCATGATAAATTGGATTGGTCACGCTTGATTGTGTTTCACACTCAGTTTCAGGAGGCCACAACTAAAGCAACAAAGTACACTCTGATAGGACATCCATCCATGGTCTGACTAACAAATAGTTAGTTAAGGTTTTACTGTCGTTTATCCTTTAGATGGCAGTATAATTCAACGTTATCTTTACTATTAAAATTAATCCAAATTTGTCCTATTTAAGTTTGATATACCAATATTTCCATTTGAACGTTCTGGTTTATATTCAAACAAGTTAAGACTACCTTTTTAAATTTTAAGTTTTTAATTTGGAATGATTTAAAACAATTGTTAGGATTTTTACAGCATTTTGGCATTGACTCATCTTTTGATTCATACAGTCCCAGTATCTTTTTGTATATCTGGCAGAACAGATTGTGACCAGTATAAAATAAATAATTTTGAGAAAAAATTTTATTAGATCAAATAACAACTACGTCTACCACATTAATTGATGCATTTGCTCCATTCATCGTAAGTTTAAATACTCTTAGTATACACATAAATACATTAATGCGAAATAATGTCATGAAATATGTTTTATTTCATGAGAGTTTATATATATATATATATATATATATATATATATATATATATATATATATATATATATATTGTAGCACAGCAGTATACGGATAGGAGCTGTAACTGAATATCACATGAAAGAATGAAGCCTTCTTTGTGAAGGTTTATGAGGTCTAAAGATAAAACTATATGAATTAAGAGTTTTCTTTCAAAAAATAAAGAGACTCCTGATCAGTAATGTACATCTGGAAAAGAAGGGTGAAAAACATGAACATTTTGGCCCTCTGAGTGTTTTACAACCACCTGTGGTGCTAAACAGAGGCCAACAGAGGAACTGGCCTCTATGGTGCCTATCTCCAGCTGTCAATGGACAAGAGACGGGGTACATCCTGGACAGGTTGCTGGTCCATCACAGGGCAACACAGAGACAATGCACACACTCGCACCTAAGGACAATTTAGAGAAGCCACTTAACAGTCATGTTTTTGGACTGTGGGAGGAAGCCAGAGTACCCGGAGAGAACCCATGCATGCTCAGGGAGAACATGCAAACTAAACTCCATGCAAAAAGACCCCAGGCCGGGAATCAATCCCAGAACCTTCTTGCTGCAAGGCAGCAGTGCCACCCACTGCGCCACTGAGCACCCCCATCACAACTTAATATGTGTAAAAAAAAAAAAAAAAAAAGACACTGAGATATTTTTAATCAAGTGATTGATTGAGAAAGATATATCCAAGTTCATTTTACTCACTGATTTTAAGTGCCATACATTTTTTAATTTCTATTTTTAAGATAGCAGTTTTTATTTATCTTATTATTTAGGTTTTCAACTTTTATTAGGGAAAGACTGACTAATAAGTAGTTTTTTGTGTTGAGTTTGGTTCAATTAAAAAAATTATATTTATATGTATGTTGCTCAATTCTATTTTAGTGTTTTTTTGTGCTATGCTTTATATGGGTCACGTGACTACGTCATGTCTGACGTCATATTTACTCTTCACGGAAGCAGTCGGTGCCGCTGATGGCTGCCTAGTCAGTTTAGCAGCAGGAAGAGGGTGTCAGTTTAGAATGAAGGGATAACATTATATGAATAGAATACATTTTATTAACCGAAAAGGTTGCTGGAGAGTAATTTCGTCGGACCAGCGGGGGGTTTGGCTCCTAATTTACTGGATAAGAGGCGGACTGAAAACTGACGCCGGATAGTAAAAAAAAAATGTCCCTGTTTCAGTCAGCACTGGATTTCCTAGCCGGGCCCGGCTCGTCCGGAGGGGCCAGCCGGGACCAGAATGACTTCGTTGGACAAGTTGTTGAACTCGGTGACATGAAACTGAGAATCAAACGGGTGATCGCTGAAGGTGAGAAAGTGTTCCGCAGCCACAGAACAGACTGTCACGGCTTGTAAACATGGATGCTAGGTAGCTGAGCTAGCTAACAACGTCCGTTGCGTTGGCTAGCAAACGGCTAGCCTAGCTAACAGCAGGTGATGATCTGGTTTATACTAATCTTATCATCTGAAAATGTTATTGAAATCACGTCTGATGACATAATTTAACTATTTAGAAAAAAAAAACCTAAATCAGTTGCTGATATTTACTGGATAGACACTCATATGACCTCAGATTAAGAGAGAGATGTTTGCGTTCCATCTGCATCAGGACAGACGCAAAGATAGAATAAATGAATAAAACTCAGAATAAATGCTTTTCATTCAGGCCTTGCATTTGTCTGCTTATTCCTGTCTACTTCAGATAGAGGCATGTCTGATGTAAAAATATGTATTTTATGTAAAGTTAGTAAAAAAGTGTACGTATATAAATAATTTTCTGATCTACAAAGGAGCAGTGCTGTCTATACTACTAAAAAATGAAAACTAATTTAAATTGTCATTCAGTTAAAAAAGAAAAAAGTTGCCTGTAGCACCTGCTGAATGCTGTCATTTCCTGTATGGAATGAACATAGTAAATTAATTATCTTCATAGAGACATTTTTTTGTTATTTTTAATTTAACAGTAGTCCCTGTTAAATTATAGTAGAAAAGGAAAAATAAAGATTCTCGTTGCTTTGTAAAATGAAACATAAAAAATCCACTGAATGAAATAATTTTACTTTGATATGAAAAAAAAGACATGAAATGTAGATGGAAGAGAAATGACAACAATATTGTTAGAAAGTCATCTTTCTCTTCTGTACTATCGGCTTGCTCACCAGTATTAACCCATCTTTGATGTCCCTTCAGAGGTTAAAAGAAGACTAACTAAACCAAAGGAAGAGGATCATTTTACATTTACCCCATCTTGCTCTTTGAAAGGTTTCTTTGTTATTTTTGTACCATGCTTTTTGATTTGCATATACAGTGTTGGGCACGTTACTTTGAAAAAGTAATTAGTTATAGTTACTAGTTACTTCTCCCAAAAAGTAACTGAGTTACTAACTGAGTTACTCCACAATAAAAGTAACTAGTTACTAGTAAAAGTAACTATTGCATTACTTTTGCGTTTCTCGCCCCGTAACCCTCACCACCCAGCCCCCACCATCTCGCGGTGTGTTTCCAAAGCCAGCTGAATACAGTGGATGACAAAGACAAGGACCTGCAGAGAGTTTAGCATTTATTGCAACTCAACGTAAATGACATCAGGGGGGAAAGCTATGTGAAGTTTTTTTAACAGGGCATTCAGATCTGGTGAAATTAATAACTGGGGATGTCTAATTCTGAAATCCTGTGTGTTTGGGTTGTTATAGATACTGCAACATCTATCTATCCATCTATCTATCAAGATGTATACTCTGCTAGTGACATAAAATATGGATCTCCATCCCTGCCACAAAGGCCATCAAATAATGTTTAAAATAAAAAATACAGTAGGTTGAGAAGGCAGAGTATCCATCCATCCAGATTTCTCCCTTTCATTTGATCGTTCAATCTCTCCATAGTTCTCCTGTGGCGCGAGCACAGGGCGACTGTTGCGCGCCTTTAGCGAGCATGCGCATTTCCTTTCGCTTGCGCGGTGACTCGTGCCGCCTGCGCTGTGCGGAGATGCAGAGGAAACCGTATGTGATGGGGAAATGCAGCTCGACGTGACACCGGTATTTCCATGTGGAAAACGCTGTTTGCTGCTGGATCCTCCTCACTCTCCATCTCTCTGTGTGTGCTGTACGTTAACACCCGCCATCAGAAACACCCACCTACCCAACTGACAGACGGAATCTCACTATACATCAGCCATTCTCATCCTCCTCTCTCTCATGACAAGGCGCGCACCTCTGGATGACCCAAAAAAATAATCTTTAATATCTCTTAAACAAAAGTAGCAGAAACAATATTTTTTTTCTGCACAAATCTGCACTAACGTTGCACTAACCATTCAGTCTATTTGCAGAGTTTTTGGACGTGGGTGGGGTGTCAGCTTCACGCAGCTGCGCACGAGTCCTATCATGAAAAAAGGTTCATTGTGCGACCTGAGTAACGCGCAGTAACGGGGTGTCTGCAATGGTAACTGCGTTATAGTTACAGTCAAAGTAATTAGTTAGATTACTCGTTACTAAAACAAGGTAACGGCGTCAGTAACGCCGTTACTTTCAACGCCGTTAGTCCCATCACTGTGCATATATAATAAACTACTCATACCTTCTCACTTTTCTTTCTCACCTGCAAGTTTGTTTATTGTATTTTTGTCAGGAACCTAAATATATTTTATTACATTTCAACCAGGCAGATTCAAAAGATAAGTTCAAATTTCAGGTTTCTTTCTCACTCTCTTCTACAAAGTGTCATGTCTATAGCTTCATGCTTTAAACCCACTACTAAAAAATGATTTAATAATGGACTGGTTTAATGCTCTTCATGCTACATTAAACTGCATTTTTTTAGTCTTGGGTTCAGAAATCAACTGAGGCTGGAATGTCCCCCACATGCGGATGAAAGGTGTGTGTCTGTGCGTGCCTATCGGGTTACTCAGTTGAATCCCAAACATGGTCAGGAATGGGATAATTAATCCATCTTAAACACACCTGAGCAGCCATCCTTTGGTAAATAAATCGTTAACAATTAGAGACCGGGCGCAGATGCTTTTGGTTTTTGCCGAGCAAGGCTGGTAGTTGATTTACTCATCACCATGGTGATGTGTTCGGACTGGATTGTTGGGGGGCGTCTTTGTTGAAGCTTACTGTCCGCCTTCTAACGCACACTAGACTGAATTCAAATCACACTAATTTTTCTCTAGAGTCTGTTGCACTGACTTGTTCCATGCATCACATTGCAACATGTGCAAATAATTTCATTTTGTGAGATATAATGCTGATTTTAAAATTGTTCTGCCACCGTCTTGGAACCAACCACTCTATAAGAGAAAATGTATATTTCCTTTTTAGACTCTTAAGGTTTCATACTAAAACTGGAGTCAGAAAGTTTGCTGTGTTTGGTTTTAGGTTCACAAGCTCAAACTACTCTTTTAGGCGGCTTAGCAATTTGCAGATAAGAACGTGGTTGTTGTGTTACTTGCAGAGTGTATCTGAAGCTCTGAATGCTTCCTCTGGTTATATGCTAGAATTTTAACTCAGCCCTCTGTGAAGTTAGTTTTTTTTTGTCTTATTCTATAATCAATATTTTAACACTGAAAATATGTCATGAGGAGATTAATCCTGAACACCCAAAGTTGATTTTAGACAGTAGTTATATAGGATTGCATATAACAATCACCCTATTTGTCATGCCTTTTCGTTGCCATTCGGAATATTGTTTACATGTAAAAACTTTTGCCTAATTACCTGTTTCTTTTAGGTGGATTTGCTTTTGTGTATGAAGCCCAGGACATGAGCAGTGGGAAAGACTATGCTCTAAAGGTAAGAGGAGCCTTCTGTAAGGCTTTGTGTTTTAAACTGATTTGGTGTTTGATTTACCTTGTAGAAAGAAAGAGACTCCTGATCAGTATGTGAAGTGTACACCTGGAAAAGAAGAGGAAAAATATCAACACTTTGGCCCACTGAGTGTTTTTAACTACCTGTGGTGCTAGACAGGGGTCAACAGTGGAACTGGCCCCTGTGATGGCTGATAATTTTCTAAATCATCATACTAAATCAATTTCATTTGATGATATACGCTGGTGAACAAATTTAACTGGTTTTTGCTCTGGATCATTATAATTTCTTTCAGTTTAACAATGGTTTATTAAGGTTTAGTCATGTTTAGCTTTAGCCCTGCTGAGATAGGATCACATTTTCATCTGACTAATCAGGGGTCTGAAACCTTCACCTCCGGAGGGAATCGGTTTACTTAATGTATTAAACAATGGATGATTGCCTGAATGTTTTGTTTTTATTTTTGTTTTTTGCCCCCCACCCCCTCGCCCTCCCCTGCTACATTTAGTCTTTCTTGAACCTCCTCTCTTTGCCACATACTTGTAATTTCAGTAAATGTTGCAATACTGGTTGAGGATGCAATGAATTTCTGCTTTTTTAAGTTCTGGCCAGTGGATCCAGGCCTCCTTAAACTTAGCGATCTAGAGAAGAGGTGACTTTATACTAGGTGGGATAGGATATTACATATATCTGTAGTTAAAGAGGTTTTTATTATTTTTTAAAATTGCCAAGATTATGTTTAAAACGTTTTTATACATTTTAGCTTGTAGTAATTAGGCATTTTTATAATTATTATTATTTTTTTTTTTTTGGACTTTTTAAACCCATTGCTCACCATGTTTAGATCTGTTGCCAATATTTCTAAACGTGTTCCTCTGTGGGCAAACTTTGACATTTTAAAATGATCAAACCAAACACCTTGGGTGTGATACTTTCAGCCTTCCTGCTGCCATTCACTCCCCATGTTGGGGGACACAAACTGCTTTAAAACACTTTTTTGGCTTCTTTTGTATTATTTTCTCTAACATCTCTTACTACTAGGGCTGGAACTAACGATTATTTTAAAAATCGATGAATCGGCCAATTATTTTTTCGATTAATCGATGAATCGGACAAAAAATATTTTTTATATTAACCTCTTTATTCCAAAATAAACATTTTAGACAGAACAAACAAGCACACAAGTACAGGTTGCTCATTAACTGTACTGGTGCAATATGAAAAATAAATGTTTGTGTTAAAACTACGCAAACTTACATGAGAAATGTAGCTGTACATCCACAAAATATAGGGTACTTTGTTTCATAAAGCGCAAAAAAAGACAGGCATTTTTGTTTTTAAAAGCCCCTAAGGGGTTCAAACAACAGGCCCCCCCATTTCAACAAATGAGTTTTTTTTAGACTAAAAGAGTTCTGCCTTTTAAGACAGGAAAGTATAGCAGTTAAAGTTGCTACTTGAGAAAATACTTAACCATAGAGATAAAAATAGCCCTGTGATTCAAATTATAAATTGTATTTGGAATAAAAATGAGAGAACTAGGGGTGGTAAAAAACACATCCTCCAAAGACAGATATTTACATGGGAATGTGGCATATAATTAATTGACATATTACTGATCTTGCTGGATTTTATTCTACTTTACTTCCATAAATTGCAGGATCTTTACTTTATTTTTGCCAGAAGATTTAAACTTTAAAAGCCTTGCCCTCATAATTTGCAAGTTAATTTATTTATAAAGTAAATCTAAACACTGCTTAAGCTAATTCAAATGAAATTAAAAGTAAAATAAGTAGCCAACCTTATCACTGTCTGTAACCTACTAACAAGGTAAGGAAAGCATCAGATGAGCTACCTGAGAAACTAACGTTACGTTTCCCCACTTTAAAACGAAACAAACATGGTGGTTCCGTGCCATGTTCATTTGTTTTGACAAAAGTTGCATGTTACGACTTTTTTCACTGTACAAATTTTATTTTAATTATTGTGATCAATTTGCGACGTCAATCCCGGTGCATGCGCGCTTCATTTGCAGTCTGGACGCTGAGTGTAAACATCCTGCTGCTCTGACTGCAGCGCTGAGAGGGACTCATGCGGGAGTGGGGGGATGCGCCCCACGGCAGAGTAGGAATGATACATGCTTTCACGTAAGAGTCTCCAAAAGCCGCCAGTGACACCGTAAAAAGTCGACAGATTTGTCGCTGGTCGCTTTTTTGAAAAATAGTCGCTGGAGGGGTCTGAAAAGTCGCTGAGTTGGCAACACTGCACCTGCAGCGCTGGCTCGCTCTGCCATATTTTTTTTTCTGCCCCCGCTTCAGTCAAGTGGATGTGATGACGGCGGCGGCGGATGACGCATTAATCGTGCGACAGAACTAATCGATGATGAAATTCGTTGCCAACGCTTTTAAAAGTCGATTTTTATCGATTTTATCGATTCGTTGTTGCAACCCTACTTACTACAATAAAAAAACTACTTTGTAATAATTCCTCGAACGCCTATGCTGATGAGTCTTATCAGAATACTCAAAGTTCATCATTTTAACTTCCACTCATCCTATGAGTGATCAGTGCCTGTAATGTGTAATGTTGTCAGATTATTTTCAGATTGTTTTCAGCTGTAATGTGGCTTTATGCTTTAAGATGCAGCTCTTAATGCAGAATGAATGAATGAATGAATACATCCCTGATCATTATAGTGACAAGTCATTTCTTAAATGTTTATTTTTATTTTGTTTTAGAGGCTCCTGTCCAATGAGGAGGAGAAGAACAAGGAGATTATACAGGAAGTTTGCTTCATGGTATGATTGAACGTCCTTTGCTTTCTTTTTTTCTCAGATTATATATATATATATATATATATATATATATATATATATATATATATATATATATATATATATATCTCTTTGGTTTAGAGCAGATGTCATCACGTGAAACAACTTGGAATCAAACCCACATGTTTGAGGTTTTTTTAGAAGACATGGTGTTTACTAATCTGTTTATGCCGAGTCAACAGTTTATTTTATAGGCATACATTAGTCAATACACACTATTAAAAGTTAGTATGAATTCTTCAGGCTAGTGTTCTTTGGTGTGTTAGAAAAACTGCCTAACAGAATATCTATGATGGTTCTCAGTCATCCAGGTCATGGTGAAGCTTGAAAAGTTCAGTTTAGGCGCCTGGGTTCAAAGTTTTCCAGAAGATGTTTCGCCTCTCATCCAAGAGACTTCCTCAGTTCTTACTGAGGAATTATGTGAAAACAAATGGCGGCTGTGATCCCTCCTACTGGATTGGCCATGGAGGTCACCTGATGGGAGTTAATGGTTGATAGGTGGTTCTGATGGGTCGTAACCTCCCTTGTCAGATTGGTTTTGGTCACATGCATCATTGAAGTGTGAGTCAGGTGAGAGCAGGTGAGAGGTGAATCTTCTGGTTATTGTTCCTTAAAGTGATTTGTAGGTGGGCGACAGGTTATGCCTAAGACCATCTCCTCCCCAACACTAAACAGAGTATTGACCAAAATGCAAGTTATTAGAAAATTCTAGATTGGGTTTCTGTATAAATGGATCAGATCCAATGGGGTGGATATATTTGATTTGAACCCTTAAAGTTGCAAACATTACAGAGGCACCTTGGATAGATAAAAATAATAATAGTAATCAGGAATATATCGCTGGATCTCCTCAGATGAGCCTCTTCCTGCCTGAGTTTATGTTTATTTGTTCAAACGGTGGCAAACAAGCACTAACAACATGTGAAATATCTGCCAGAATACTGATCATTAGATGAATGTGTTTTGGTGTGAAATATGAGCATTGACTTCAAAGAAAAAAGTAGAAAGACAGACAGAAGATTCTGGCTGAGGAATAAGGTCATTATCCATTGTGAAACAAGTGAAGTTAAGTTTTAAAGCTGTTTCCTGTGGTTTCCATAGTTGCATTTGCAGAAAGAAGAGCGAAGCTTAGAAGCCTATCCAAACTGGGAATCATGGCGGGTAGCGCCATCATTATGTCTTTCCTTGTGGTAGGAGCTACATCTTAAGCCATCAGCCAGGAGTTTAAAGCTTGGCTGATGACATTAAGTATGCCAAATGGGTGTGAATTGTCTTAGACAGGACATAATAAATCTCTGATTTAAGTTGCACAGGAAGTTTTTTTCCAGAGCTGAAAGGGAATGTTAGCAGGTAAGCCTACAAACCTGATGGACAATCCTGTTGATAAAACATTTGACCCAAGGCATAACTTTAAGTAAGAAGTCTACCTAACACTAAGGAAACAACTGCAAACGTTTTGCATTTATTTGAAGAATGTTTTAATAGAATAGATGGAAAGTTTTCTCCTCATTTGTCTGACATTCAACAAATCGTAAGTTAAGTGATCCTAGCTGACCTTAAACGGGGGAAGTTGAGTCTGCATGTGCGTTTTTTTTACAGTGAGGTCAAAGATTTCAGTTTAAAGTGTATCAAATGTCCAGTCTTAGACGAACCCTAACGTCACACCAGTGTTTATTTTCTTTCCCCCCGGCTTCCTAGAAAAAGCTCTCAGGCCATCCAAACATGGTTCAGTTCTGCTCGGCTGCATCCATCAGCAAGGAAGAGTCCGACACCGGGCAGGCAGAGTTTTTGATCCTCACCGAGTTGTGTAAAGGTAAAAACTGACTCCCACTTCTGCACACAGACAACTTCCTAAGTTCTAGTGAATCTCCTCTCTGTGCCTAATCGTAACAGACTTTGGGCTTACTCATTCATCAAATGTAGTAACCCCAGTTCAGGTGACGTTGCAGTTTCTCAGGAACTCAGAAACCACAAAGATTTTGTGATGCAAGTCTCTCTTTTTGTGGCCTTTCGTTTCCTGCCTTCTTCCTTTTTTTCCCATTACAAAAGGTCTACAAAGACCAAAATCAACAGTTTTTATTTCTCATTAAAATATAATTTACATCTCATATAAGTTGGTTGGGAATGTTTAAAATGGTTGATATGGATGATATTCAATTAAATTATTTTATGTCAAACCTGATTTTTCATGAAGAAATGCTTCTATTTCTTTTTGTCATTAGATTATATATAGATGGGTGGACTTCATCATTAGCATAAAAAACAGGATTCCTGTTTTTTCTATATAAAGAAGAAAAAAAAATGGGGCCCTTATTTACTAAAACATTTTTTCACAAGATAAACTCTTAATATAATGCTTATTTTTTGTAAAATAATCATAATCTTTGAATAGAAAACATTTACATTAATATAAGAAAGGTAAAATGTTTTTCTCAGGTGCCATTCTGTGTTGTATAAAATGATCTGATCTGAAAATCAATTTTAATAAAGCATGGTTCATCGACTGATCTTGGAGGTTTGCTCTGCTTCAGGTCAGCTGGTGGACTTCATCAGGCGTGTGGAGCAGAGAGCTCCTATGTCATGTGACACCGTGCTGAAGATCTTCTACCAGGCTTGCCGTGCTGTGCAGCACATGCACAAGCAGAAACCTCCCGTCATCCATCGAGACCTAAAGGTTGGTCAGTTAATAGCTGAAGGAGAGACTGATGCCTTAGAAAAGGGCTAAATGATGAGCCTGTTTATAAGCAGTTGTGCTGAATAGGACTGCCTGTTATGTGTTTCAGATTGAGAACCTGTTGATTAGTAACCAGGGCACCATCAAGCTGTGCGACTTTGGCAGCGCCACCACAGTGTCACATTATCCCGACTACAGCTGGTCTGCACAGAAGAGGTCAATGGTGGAGGATGAGGTACACACACCGACATACACAGACTTCCCTAAATTTAAATGAGAAATGAGGCCTATGCATCGGCCAGTGTCTTTTGACTGAACCAGAGTTTATAGACAGGATTATCAGTGTTTTGTTTGTCCTCATGTTCAGCACCAGTTCCCTCGTGAACCCAGTGCTGCCCCCTGACAGTCTTTTACCCCATTTACACTACCCTTGAAAAACTGATCCATGCCAAGACCTGTCCAAGCTCGGATCAGTTAACCAGGCCGAGCTTGGTTCTGACGACCGTTTACACATCACGCTATCTCTGTTCCTCGCCTCCTCGCCTCCTAGTGACGATCTGCAGTATTACTGCCAGTATTGAAGGAGGAAATCAAGCAGTTGGTGGCAGTAATGCACCAAAAGTTGTTTACCAACCGCCATAAAACACAAGAAGAAGAAGACGAAGAAGGAAGGAATCAAGCAAATCAAAATGGCAGCGCCCGTCACATTCAGAAAGTTATGCTTGATTATTATTGCTGTACTTCGGTGTTTGCGGAGGGTCAGGCGAAGACGGCAACCTTTCGTGGATGTATATAGTTGTTTATAGTTGTTCTTCTTCTTCTGTTTTGTGTTGGTTGGCAAGCAACTTCGGGAGGAGCATTACCGCCAACTACTGGAATGGAGTGTGAATCTGGATGTGCAGCCAGACGGAGATGACACGTTCTGCTCATGCGCTCTTGTTATCAGAGAACCGAGTCAGGGAAAAACCGAGCCGAGCCAACCTCTGGAACTGGTCTGCAGTTAGCGCGGTTCGGTTGTGTCTAGCTCGGTTTAGTTTAGTTTGCTTTCCATTTACACACAATAAGTTATCTCAGTTACTGAGCTTGCACCGGTCTTGGCACGGTTTTTCAAGGGTAGTGTAAATGGGGTATTAGATTCCTCACTTGCTTTATGTTAACCAGATATTATTCTGTAACCAGGGCTATTATGGTTCCTTTCTGAACTATTAAAGGTTTTATAATAGCAAGATTTACAGGGGATTTTGTTCATTTATTTTATTTTATTTTTTTATAAAATGAAGTAACATGATGGCCAATATTTCCTTTACATTGGGTTTCTCTACTATAGCCCCCAGACTAAACGCTGCTTTATGTCTATTTATTTTTGCCCTTTGATGCAGCATTATTTCTTAAATAAAAAAATAAAAGTTATAAAACAAGTTATATCTAGGCATGCAGTGTCTAATCTTTTGATAATTTAAAAGTAGCCATATTAAAATGGACATTTTTAAATCCTAAAAAAATAATAAAGGGGGAGAAACAGTTAGATGTTAAATGAACAATCTTCCTTGATATTCTGAGAATATTAAGCAGTTTAAAAATGTACCTAAAATATATTTAATAAGGTAGAGAAGCTTTATTCTTTGTTCCTAATAACAGAAAATAAATAAATTAGTTGATATCTCATTTTTCATTGAATCCAAACCAAATATTTAATCTTGGTGTTTGAATGAAATCTTAGATTTAAGCATCCAGAGAAAACACTAATTGATAATAATACCATAACTAAACAGAGACATGAATTACTGAGAGCTTTGCCTAAAATGAGCAAACTGTGCTGAACACAATAAATTATTGATCTAATAATGTCTGCTAATGTTTTCATAGCAGCAGCGCTACATTAACTCTCAAACAGCTTGCATGATAGAATTTTGTTTTTGAGAAAGTCTTCATTTTATACTATACAAGGATAAAAAAATAATTTTTTTCATTTTTAAATGGAAGTTTTTTTTCCTTTAATTTACTAGAAAACAATTTAACTACCAAGTTGAGACCTAAATATGGGGCCTCATCTGAGTTTTGTTTTGTTTGTGCTGCTCTTTGCAGATTACAAGAAACACTACCCCAGCATACAGAACACCAGAGATGATCGATCTTTACTCTAACTTCCCGATCAACGACAAACAAGACATTTGGGTCAGAGCCTGGAAACGTCCTTGCTTTTCTCATTTTTCCGTTTCACTGTCAATCCTAAAATAAAATCTGTGTGAGTTAACAGTTCAGACATCTTCTCCTCCATACAGGCTCTCGGATGCATCCTCTACCTGTTGTGTTTTAAACAGCATCCATTTGAGGAAGGAGCCAAACTGCAGATAGTCAATGGAAAATACTCCATCCCTCAGAACGATGTCAAATACGCCGTGTTTCACGACCTCATACGTACGGATTGTATTTTTCATTTACCTTTATTGTGCTTCTTCCTTCTCTTCTTTTATTCCTGCCTGCTCCGTTTTTTCTGCATCACTTTAATGAGTTTTATATCAGTTTTAAAGATGATTGTATTATCAAAAACCAGTTGGTAATCAAATTGCCCCTGGTTATGTTTTTTGGTCAAAGAGACTCATCGTGAAAGAGAACAAAAAGAGAACAAAAAAATCAATATTTGAAGTCTTTCACAAAGTACAGCAGTAATTTGGAAAATAGAACATGGAAAATAATTAATATGTATCCTATCATTTAAGGCTGCGTTTCTATAAAGTGACTTTTACGTTTGAGTTTTCAGAAATGTGCTGTTTGCTGTTTAAACTAAGAAGTTGTGAACTTCCTGATTAGTTCTGTAATTTTAAAGTATAAACATGAGGATTTTAGAGAAAAAATAAATTAAATAATTTTAGGGTTTTAAAGGGATGTTTTGAAATTACTTTGTGTGTTTGTTTACAGATAACATTAATTACTGCCATTAATAGAAAGCTTCTAGCCTAATGCTGCCTGGATAATTTGAGCGTTTAAATAGGAAAAACATCAAACTGTTTTAGGACCGCAATTTGATTTCTGTGCTTAATTCACACCAAAAAGGATGTAGCTGACTGCAAACTTTTCATTCTCTTCACACTGATCCGACGTTCCAGGAGTTCCCAGTATAAATACAGATTTCTTCTCATCTGAGGCTCACAATTTGGTTCCTATCTTTGAAACTTGGGCACCATTTTATCTTGCATCAGGACAGTGATCTCATACATACTAAACTGGCCTTGAAATGGATAAAACAGAATAACTTTAAACATTTGGGATAACCATGCAGGATTTTGGAAGTAATTTACTTTTCAGCGACTAATTCTGCCACGAAGGAGTCCGTCAGGATTATGCCAGGAGCTTGATGATGGGTATAAAAAGTCTCTGAGGTGAAGCATGGCATTAAAATAGAAGTCAGTGGGGCTTTATGTACCCATTCATTTATTAGTAAATTAGAAGATTAATTTAAATCAGTAACTCTTATTACATAAAACACAGTACTTCTATGCAGATTGGTTTTGTTTGTATAAGCCTTTAGTTATATTTAGGATGATATTCTGCTGAAATATGACATTTAAAATTAGATTACGGCAGATCTGAAAAAAGCTAATTGTATTACAAAAATAATATTTTTGATACCGGTTTAAAGATTATTTTCAAAAGGTACTTTTGAGCCTCATTGTATAAATAATCTATTTATATATATATATATATATATATATATATATATATATATATATATATATATATTTATTTTTTTTTTTTTTCTTTTTTACTCAAGTCAAAGTGCAATAATAGCGTTCTTTAAAAATGCTTGAAGTATAAAAGTAAAAGTAATGCAGGAAAAACAGTTAAGGACAGAACTTTTAAACCTTATAATGCATTGCCCTATTAAAGGAACATTTTTCTATAATTCTGGATGACAACTTCCTTATACTTAGTTTTACAACTAATGGTAACAGGGTCAACTTTAACTTTGAATCATCTTGCAAATTATTTTTTGGTATGTGGTGAACAACAAGTTGGTGCAGCACTGAGTCCAGCCACAAAGAAATTCATTGTCTAGATGAAAGAAATTTAGGTAAAATTCAATCATTTATTTAGGTGTTTTTTTTTTTTTTTTATAAATACCAGCAGGCCGTAACAAAAATTTGCTTAAATGAAAAACAACTAACGAGTCTATTTTTAAAATGTAAAGAGTAGAAGAAAAAATTTGTCTTAAAAATAATGAGTCCAGTGAGGTATAGATATCCAAAATTTCTACTTAAGTGAGGTAACAAAGTATTTCTACTTGACATCTAAGTTTATGTATAATGTAACCCTGGATTAATTACAAAAACTTAGTAGTATATACAAACATCTGCATCCAGTAATTATTTTTGAAAACTTGACTTTTTGATGTTTTTTTTTTTTCCCAACAATTCCAGCAAATGAATTGTATTATTACAGAATTAAAAGCCCACACTTAGTGGCTTTTCTTCCTGTGATTAGTCATTGTAAACCTCTAACTGAAGCTGTAGGCTTTCTTTTTAATAGCAGTATAATTTTGCAGACTCTTTTAAAATCTTTTTCCTCAAAGTCCTTCTCTCTATCTGATAAAACTGTCTTCCATCCCCTCTTTGTTAGGCTCCATGTTGAAGGTGAACCCTGATGAGAGGCTGTCTATTACAGAGTTGGTCAACCAGCTGCAGGAGATTGCAGCTGCTCGCAATGTCAACCCCAAGTCTCCAGTAACAGAAGTGAGTGGCCAAACCTGTACAAACTGGGAGAACAAAAGCAAGATAAACTGCTTATAATTTATTTCTTTTAACTTTTTGGCGATTAACTTTTTGGCGTATTGTTAATAAGTCATTTTTGTTGGCTAAGACAGCTCATCTGTCTGTAAGCATGTGAAAGGCACACAACGGAAGGAGCTCTGTGCCTCTCAAATTGCTGATGCAGTTCCTTTACTCTCGTAACACATGCACTCGGTGGCGGCACAAAGGAGACGGTTTTCTCCTTTTCTGGCTCCTTTACTGGCTGACTATGTGCTTCTAGCAGCACACAGGCAGAAGTTTGATATCTGTGGACTAAATGAAATCAGAAACATGACAGAATAGTTATGTTGTGGGGGTGTTATTGTTCAGTCAAAAACATTTCTAAGACTCACAGCACAATCGGATTTAGGATTTTAGGCTAAGATGATAATTTTCTGACCGAAATCCCTGTACTTACCGTTACCGTTACCATATCCTTTAAATCTCTCTACAACTAAACTAATTTCTGTGCTTGTTTTTTTTTTTTTTTTGGCTGGAAGTAAAAAAGTTAACTGAAAATATACTGTTTGTGGGAGGGGGGTGGTGGGTAGATTTGGCAATTGCTGATCTGATTAGGATAGGAAAGGGCTTCCCTGCTGGACGTAAGGAGATTACGATCCTCCTCTTCCACTCTCCGCTGCAGTTCAGCTAAGCTGGACGCAGCAGCAGACTGTGCGACGTAGCAAAGAGACGAAGACTTAAGGAAAGGAGTAGAAATGGAAGCAAAGTACTGCCTGGGGGATACGATAGATGACTTTATGAAAAAAGGCACAGACGCTCCCTGGCTGCCTTTTGCAAACCTGGGAAACTTTTATTTCTTAACATCTTTATGTTGATACTTTAAAAGGATTGCTCTTTTTAAACTTTTTTATTATTATCAGCTTTATATTTTTCGTCCTGCTAAGCATTTTTTGCTGTAAATTTTACCATAATTTTCTCACCCACTTGATTATTTGCTCATAATTCTTGCAACAATGTTGAGTATGTATCACTGCTGGCGTCCACTGTATGATGGATATGAATGTCTACAGCTGATGGAGCAGAACGGAGGATTCGGAAACAATGGAGCACAGCCACCCATGCAGATCCAGGGTGTCCATAACAGTGCAGGTAAGGATGCATAATAACGAGAGGATCTCTGAAGATTGCAGGTTATTGCATTCTTTAAAAGCCCTGTAGAATATCTCTAAATCTCTGGCTTAGCAGGCAAACAAACGTGTTGCTGTATGTTTCAAGTAACCTAAACATCTTTGCCCTTCTGAACAAGAAGGAAGATGTTTATAAGACATAAATCTTTTGGCAAATAATAAGCTACATTTTTTTCATTATTTACCTTTTATGCTCTTGAGTTTAGAACTAGAACAAGTAGACATTTTAGTCGGTCTTTCATAAGCCATAACTATACTATATTTAAAACATTTAGTTAGAATACATTAGTGGTTTAAATTTTGTTTTTTACTGTGGGGATTTTTAGCTTTACATGGCCTATGTAGAACAGTGATGCTTGATATACCATACTTTAAAAGTGTACTGAGCATCAATACTAGGAATTTATTCTTGCAATTAAGGCAGTTCACCAGTAGAAAAAGAATTGATCGTTGCATTTTAAATATTGAATGAAAAATAAGCAAAAATAACAGCACTGAATTGACCTATTACTGAAATGTGCTTTACAAATAAAACTGCCTTACCCTGATAATCCCTATAGCAAACACAGATTTCCCATTTCTGTTTCTGGATTGAGTAAACTTTATTAAAAGACGTTCCTTTTATTGTGTTGTTCCTTTTGTACATTTGCCAAAACTACCGTAATGAGCTTATCTTTCTTCCTCAAACACAGCCTGATGCCTAATAAGAGGATTTCTGCGCTGCTCGTCAGCCATCTGTTGAAAAGCAGAGCGTGTTTTGTTCTTTGCTTTGTTGATCTGTTCTAACTGCCTCTAATATGAACACATAAAGAATCTTGCTCACTGGGTGCTGTTATAATTTAACTTTATTGATCTCACATTGGAGAAATTCACTCTCTGGATTTAACCCATCCCCTTGGGGGAGCAGTGGGCTGCCATTGTGCAGCGTCCGGGAAGCAGTGTGGGGTTAAGGATCTTTTCTAAGAGACCCAGAGAGGCAGTCTGTGGGAGTGGGGCTCAAACTCAGAACCTTAGGACTCCAAGCTCTATGCCCTAACCCAGGGGTCGGCAACCCAAACTGCTCAAAGAGCCATATTGGACCAAAAAAAAACAAAAAATAAATCTGTCTGGAGCCGCAAAAATGTAAGTCTTATATATGCCTCTTATGGTAACACGGGCTCTAAGTGTATTATCCCACTATAGAAAAGGACTATGTGGGCTTAAAATATAATAAGAATTGATGATTAAATGTTTATCCTGGAGCAAATGTCACATAGCAGCATGAGGTGATGGGCGAGCAGTGAACAGTGAACATCACTTCACCGTGCCCGGTGCATTGATGAAATTGTAGAAACAGGATAAAGGAATCTTTCTATGATGGACGTGTTTCTGTTGGGAGTCATGAGGAACCAAGCAGGAACTGACATCCATCAGAGCAGAGCTCTCTAACCCTGAAATCCCACATCCTCTGTCAGAAGAAAGGAAGAAAATTCACATACCTGCATCAGAGCGCTACCTGTTTGAAATGTGGACGGTTTTCCATCCTTGCAACCAAACTAGCAGCAGTAGTGGAGTTTGGAGATGCAATCCACTTCTTAAATCTATCTTTTTTAATTTATCCAGAAGTTCTGCAATCACACTTTTTCTCTCACTCCCAGCTTGGTGGTCGGCTGCATATTTAGCCTTCGCTGGAAATGCCTTTCCTAATTTTTATTTTTATTTTTTGACAACTTCTCATTACAAAGCAAAAATGCAGGCAACCCTCCTGCATTGATAATGAAAGCAAATGATTCAGTCCATTTTCTTTGAATCCTCTGTTCTCATTAGCTATCTTCCTTTTTTCCCTTTGGAATCCATAGTGCGAGACACACCTGCAGCTTTGTTTGCCTGGCACCGCTCCATGCTGGTTGCAAGTTATGACCACTGATCTCTATGGCTATGACGCAAACTATTGTTTACATTAATTTATTATACAAATGTTTACAGCATTGAAAAAATAATTAATTTTAGTTTGACCTCCTGCACACCATATAAAAAAATACATTTTCATAAATTTTTCAAAAAGCTCCAGGGGACGCTAAAGAGCCGCATGTGGCTCACCGACCCCCACGCTAACCACTAGGCCACCTCTCCCCAAACATGGGGACAGCATATATTTACTCTGGTGTGTTTTCTGTCTCGGTAGGACCAGGAGTGTTTGATCCTGATCAGGCAGGAAGTGGATTCCTGGACCTCTTGAGGGGAGGAACAGAGCGCTTCTTGACCAACATTAAAGATACATCATCTAAAGTGATCCAGTCTGTAGCCAGGTAAGGGGCTCCAATGTTTCATGCTGTAAGGGTCTTTTTTTTTTAATGCGTTATTTTAATTATTTTTCAGGACAAGATATAAAAAATAAAAAAGCCAAAACCTGTTGGGGGGGTCTTGATTGGAATTAAAATAAGAAAAGGGAACATTATTCTCTATCCCATTGTTTAAAAATGTAACCATTCATCCATCCATGTATCAACATTCATCTATCTCTCTAGTATCCATACTTGTATATCTTTTTTCTGCCATATACTTGATCTCCTGAAACTAGATTTTTGCCTTAACTAAAGTTTTTATTTTTTATTCTTTTTGCCTTAAAATTGCTTAAGTTTTATTGGAGCACACAGTCAAAGCATTGGTCTAAGTATACCTTTAAACGTGACTTGAAGAAATGGCTGATAAATGGATGTCTCCATCACTCTGAGGCTGCTGAGGTTGAAATTCAATCATTTTCAATTCTCTGAAGCTGAGAATAATCTAAAACATGCAGGACAGTGGACCCTGAGGACCAGGGCTGAAGACCTCTGTCCTAGAAGATACTCTAAACTATCACACCACCATATTATCGCAGTCTGATAGGGCTGATTAGCATATTTACCACGTACATCTCTAGGACACACAAAATTTCTCATTGTGCAATTCGATGACAGGACATTCCCACGGTGTTTATACCTGCATTAACTGTGTGAACAAGGTGACATGACACCTTTAAGTGTCTGTTGTTTGTGTCAAAGCATGGCCCAGACTTCTGGAAGGCCACAGTTAAGTTATTGTGTTGTAAGAGGGCAGGGTGTTTAGAGCTCACAGAGAGTCAATGGGGATGAAAACAGCCAACAAGATTTTCTGTAGGGGGCTTACATAGCTCTGACCAAGATGGACCCAGGTCCATTTTAGCCAAACTACTTAGCAATTTAGAGGACATTTCATTGGTCTGACAGGAAGAGAGACAAAGTAAACATTGCAAAGTAAAATACAAAATAAAATCTCTCAGGGAAAGCAGCCAGGTTTGGAGTTGCGCAGCCTATATATAGACCATCAATAAAACATTTTAAAAGGAATACTTTAACATGGATAGGAGTTCAGAGGACAGAAAACGGATAAAGTAACATTATGATCCTCTGTGAGCAGCACAAAAACGTGGAACAGACAGTGCAGCAAAGTGCAGCTTATCACTCTCCCCTCTTTATGGAAAAGGAACTAATTTGACAAACTTAACAGATCGCTCCTTGATAACCACCTTCCCTACCTCACTAGTATCTATAACATAAACCATTCCACAGCCTTTGTTGTTGCATTTTCCATTTCTTTACATGTTGTTTCTATTATTCTTATTCTATATATTTGTAATGCTATAGAGCGCACCTTACTATAAGCCGTGCACCTTCTCATAGGCCGAATGATTCAAAGAGTAGGAGGAGAGTAGCGGCTTATAGTCTTGAAAATACGGTGTGTGTGTGTGTGTGTATGTATATATATATATACATACAGATTTTTTCACTTCTGTCTCTGCAGCTCAAAAACGTAAACAATGTCCCACATTTGACTGGGACAGATAACAAAAAATATAAAAAATATTTTTTTAAAACCTGTCAGCGCAGCCACCAAGCGTGCATATATATGTGTGTATATATATATATATATATATATATATATATATATATATATATATATATATATATATATATATATATATATATATATACATACATATATATGCACGCTTGGTGGCTGCGCTGACAGGTTTTTAAAAAATATTTTTTATATTTTTTGTTATCTGTCCCAGTCAAATGTGGGACATTGTTTACGTTTTTGAGCTGCAGAGACAGAAGTGAAAAAATCTGCATGGATCAGGATCTATTCATCCTGCTTATCAGGATCCTCTATACTCACTGCAGTCAGTGTGACAGAAAAAAAAATTGACGCAACCCCTGTGACCAGGACTTTACGCTCCTAGATGAAAGATGGAGACAAAAAATGTGATTTTATTCAGTGTGTGTAAATATTTGGTATCAGTGTCTCTTGATTCGCTAAATCTTAAAATATATATCCCATTATTTTTCTAGGAAACCTGTATATCTGTGGTTTAAAATGGACATAAAAGATAATGACTCTGATCCAATATTTGATTCTCTTAATTTTTTTGCAGATTTTGTTGGTAATAAGTCAGTCTTTACAGTCACTTCGATTATCTGACCCAAATGTATTTTTAAATGACATTTTGTTTCTAGTCATCTATTTTTGATTTTTGATATACATCATTGTGGCAGTAGCAGATGGCCATGCTAATGGTTAGACTTTAAAAAAAGAACCACTTTCTTCAATGCAGCATCATGTACGTTTTGGAGGGGACTGTTGAATTTTGCGGTAGAGCAGTGCTGCCTGCGGCCTTGTACCCACTAGTGGCTAAAAGTTACACAGTGCTGCTTTACCAGCTGATCCCCACACTTTTTATACCGTTGTTTCTTTCAGTTTCTCACATCTGTTTGCTCCATTCATGTGGTTGTTTTTGTTTATTATTATTTTGTGTTGTTTCTTTTCTCTATCCCAATCCCTCATGGTTCCACTTTGTGTACATCTCCTAGCAACCCGAGGTAAATATGGGCTCTGGTGAAGTTTGCCATCTCATGCATTGCTGTTTGTGTCCTATAGCATGTTGTTTGACGTATAGATTAAAAGCTTGACTAAAGCTTCAGCTGTTCTGTGGTCATCTCAGCTTTGTGATTCTAACATAACACGCTCAATAATTCAGCCGAATGAATGCATGAGTGAGATGTTGCCGGCCAGGTGGGGTTAAATAATTGGAAAACAAAAATGTGGTTTTAATTAACAACCTGTGTGATAAGATATTTTTGATCAAAAAATTATTTATTTTCTCCAAATTAAAAGGGCAATTACTAAACCAACAATTTACTTTTAAATTAGCAATGTATTTTAATTCTTTAAATTAATTATAAATATTAATATTTGGATCTGCGGTGATATCTTATCAAAACACAATCTTGGGCTTTAGCATAATTATCTCCCAAAGCCTACTGTTTTCAAATCCTGCTTGTTTTGTGGATTTAAAAGTTCAAATGGTTAAAACATAAAACACGTATTTAAGTGTGTTCATATGTTGGGGAAAAGATTTGGGGGTTTATTTCCTGAACAATTATTCATCAACTGCTGCATGTGGAGATATAATATCTGGTTTTCATCACTCTGTAATTTGAAGAGTGAAATCCAGAGCTGTTATTAGTTTATAATCATCATGAATATAGATTTATTTTCAGAATATTATAGTAAAGATATAATATGACTTACCTTTGGACTAATTGGGAAATTAAAAGGAGAAATGAAGAAGGATTTTAGAGTTTGCATTAATTTAAAGGCACACCGTTTAACTTTTGGCCACTAGGGGCATTAGACCTGTAACTGCCTGTATTTTGTTTCTACTAAACATCAAAAATAATAATAAAGATCTATGACTGTATACTAGGAGCAAAGTGTTAACTCACCAGTCTAATAATACAGTTGAAAAAACAGAATTCGTTTTTCATCTGGCTCCTTCTTTAAGCCTTAGCCAACAAGCAAACTCTTTTCCATGATTGTCTTTTGTTTTTCCTCTGATCAATCCCTTTCATGTTTTCTCTTTTTAGCCTCCTCAGAAGTTTTAAACTTATTGCTTGTGTCAGCCATGACCAGTAGTCAAGCAGGCAGAAAAATGGTAGAGCAGAAGCCTTAGTTCTATAAGGCTGACTATATAAGAGCCTGTGACCTTAAAGTGATACGTTCTTCCAAGTCACATGACCTGGTCGGTTTCTCCCAACTCCAATGGTTGGTATTTCAAGAGGGGAGCCCTACTCCTAGCATTGGCAGTGTCGAGCGCTGCATATATATATATATATGTATGGAGTTAGATCTGTCTCAATTTTCAAAAATACACATATGTGATTTATACATGCACAGGGCAAGATCCACACACACACACACAGAACAAGATCTTATCTGGGCGTAAGTCGTCCCTCGTGGAGTACTTTCTTGCTTATACAAGGAAGCTTTATGCTTGGTGGCAAACCATTCCGTATTTAAAATAATTAATTTGTGTATCAAGGCACGTCAGGGCTAGCCTGGGTGCCATTCCGAACTTAGTCCCGCCCACAACGTTTGAGTTCGGGAAGTTCGGTCTGGCATTGCTCAGTAGTAGCGCGAGTATGGTGGCACAATATCTGGCAGGCCAATCAAATTGTCAGGGCGGGCTTTATACGATGATGGACAGATGATCAACAGTAACCTAATCAACCACGTGACCAAAGCGCACATGGGTGACAACAACAATGGCTGCCGCTGGAGAGTTTGGGTGAGTAAATTCTGCTATTAGGTCTGTTCTAGAAGATATCGACAGCAAATTAATTTTAAAAGAGGAACAGAGAAACGCGATCAAGGCTCATCTTCTTATTCTAGGCGTGCAACTGCACGCTTTGATTTTTGTCGACAACAACTATGCCTCGCTTAACATACGTCACGCACTCCGTTGCTCTTATTAGGTCTATCCAATTGAGTGCAGAGTCAGTTTTTTTCCTGGTTCGTTCGAAACACGCCCCATAATCACAGCTCTATGGAGCAGTATCAGACTCATATTCTGACTAGAATTGAGTAGGACTACGTCAGGCTACGTCAGGGCAGCCTAAAAAATCCACACACAAATTTAGTAAAGTTTAAAGACCACCGGTACTTAGTCAATTAATTTATAACTCTTTATGGACCCGAAATACCTTGGCGAATCTTGTTCTCTGCATGTGTGGATCTTGTGTGCCTGCGTGACTCCAGCTGTGTGTGTGTGGATCTTGTACTCTGTGTGTGTGGATTTTCTTTGTGGTTGTGTGAATCGTGCTGTGCATGTGTGGATCATGCCCTGTGCATATATGATTCACATATGTGTATTTGTGAAAATTGAGACCGATCAACCTCCATAAATATTGGCCGGGGGAATCATTTAAAATAACTTATTAGGAATCAGCTCTTTAGGTCACAAAGTCTGCAGTGTGTCTTTAAGAAGAAAGTATAAAGAGGTATTGCTAAACATGGGAATTCAAAGATGGAGAAATTAGTAATTGGGAGGAATGTCTGTCATTGATAGTGCTTTTATCAAATTTAACAAGATTGTTAAATTTACTTTCCACCCAAGTGCAAAATCGGGATGTAACTCAGTGTCCATAGATCGTGAATGTTTTCTGGTTGAATGAGCAAATGGAGAAACTGCAACTAAAGGTTTCTCTGACTCCTTTGCTAACTAAGCAAACATTTCATGTCCATGTGTCCTTTAACCAGCATCCCCTGTGTGTCCTCGTAGCGTCATATTTATTCTAGCCGGAATAGACGACTCCGTTACCTTTTATTTCCAAATCATTATGCTTGTATTGTGTTGTTTTTGTAAAACTGTCTTTTAGTCTGGTGTTTTATATAATAGAAAACGCTTTTCTCTGTTTGTTTGGTATTTAAATTCTCAGGAAAATAATGGCAGAGCCTTGAAAATTTTCTATAAACATGAAGGAGAAATTGAACAAATCAAGGCTGCTTTAATTTGTTGGGAGGGTTTAAAAACTGGGGTGACGTTTTGTTTTTTGCAAAACAGGTGATTTTGCTTCTGGATTTGGATAAATTTTTGTTTGTCAGTGGTTAGGTGAGCTGCTAAATGATTGATTTCATTATTGCAGCAGTCAAGCAATTTGGCTTTAATATCTGAAATCATTTCCCTATACAGACCAGTCCTCTCTTATGTACTCTTCATTTTTGTAAGTCAAATTTTTTGTCTTTGCAGCTATGCGAAAGGAGACTTGGACATTTCTTACATCACCTCCAGAATAGCAGGTAGATAATCGCTATTTAACTTTTTGATGTGTTTTACAAAAGCGATTGTGTTCTGTTATCATACCGTTTATAACCTCAACTGGATGCCATTTAGTTAAAGTGTTTTACATTAAGACAGAGCAGTATTTCTTTATTCAAAATTTTTATGAGTTTTTTTGTGTTTGCAGTGATGTCTTTCCCAGCAGAAGGGGTGGAATCTGCAATCAAGAACAACATTGAGGAAGTCCGTCTTTTCCTGGATTCACGGCATGCCGGCCACTACGCTGTTTACAACCTCTCCAGACGATCCTACAGGCCTTCTCGTTTCCACAACAGGGTAAGAAACCTGCATAATTGGTTCAGGGGTTGTTTTAATGAGACCTGATGCTCTTAAATGATTGTAGATGTTTGATTGGACAATTACGGATGTATTTGTAGGGGTTGTTTTTCCATTTGTCTGCTCATTTCACTCTTTGTCTCCTCTTTCCAGGTTTCAGAGTGTAACTGGCAGGTGCGCCGTGCCCCCAACCTTCGCAGTCTCTACAGCGTATGCAGGAACATGCATCTGTGGCTCAAACAGGACCAGAGGAACATCTGTATAGTACACTGTCTGGTAAGTAGGCGAGTCCAACATTTACCCTCACAAATTAGGGGAAAGATTGACGTTTTATTCTTTAAATCAGATCTGAGCTTCTGCTGTATCCAAATATGTTTCACTATTGTTCTGTCTTTTAATTATAGCAACTAAGACATCGAGAAAGAATTTTGAGAAAATTGTGTAAACAAAAAAAAAAAAAACAGCAACCTTAAAATCACTTAAATCTATGTACATTTGGAGCCATTTTAACAAAAATAAGAAGATGGTGCAACCCATGTCAGCGGTTTAATTACAGACCTGATAAAACAATCTGATAAATCATTACTGGAAATTATACCTATTAAAACTGAGTTGAGATAAAATACCCTAGTTTAACTCAGCTGGTTTTAAATAACACAATTTATAAGATAACATGTGTTTTCATTAGTGTGTGTATAACTGCAATTATCTTAACTTTATAGTCCTATAATTATCAGATAAATATAAAATTTGATGTTGTAGCTTTAGTGTTAATGTTTTTTTTTGTTAATGTTCTTATACAGATCAAGACTTGCTAAAACATTAGTCTCTATCAGATTTGCACAATAAAGATCACAGCAGCTTGGCGAGCTGCAGCTATTTTTATCCTCCAAAAGTATGTTTCTCAACCTTGAATGCAAAACAAAAGGCGTAAGTAATTAGGGATGTAATGATATTGACATTATCGCGCTATCGCGGTGGTAAACGTGTCTCGATATCGTCGTGGTTGGGTTACAATAATAAAAGGACAGGTCTCCGTTAAAAAGCAAGAGGATTAAACACAGTCCCGTGGAACAAATCATTGTTAACTTCATATAACATGATCCTTTGCGCTGCGTCATTAAACCAACCGCTCTTAAGCCAATAAGATTGCAACCGGATTGCACGCTGTCCACACAAGCTCAAAGCAAGCTAGCATGGCCGACAGCGATAGTTGTAAGGATGAAAACAACAACCCCGAAGTTGAGATTGTGCCAGCCCCTGCAGCATTTAAGTCAGATGTCTGGAAACATTTTGGTTTTGCCGTGTCAAAAAACACAAAAGGAGAGAAGGTGATGGACAGACAATGGACTATATGCAAGCACTGCCACAGTAAACTGCGATAGGTCAGTGTTTTTTTAAAGGCTTTTTGACTGACTATTTTATTTAAGTTGAAGTTATGTTCCTAAATACCAGTTTTAAAAGGCTGCTTTTACTTGCCTTGCACATTTAAACCTGACTTAACTTGATATTTTGTTTGCACTTAAAGGAAATTCCCTATTGTTTACAATTGTTCTGGTTGCTTCTTAACTTGAACATTGCACAGAAGAATCAATAGAATATTGATGTTCCTGACTACAACTTGCACTTCAAAAGCACTATGTGATCAGCGTTTTATTTTGTAATGATCCATAAATACAACAATAAATTGCCTGTTGACTGGCAATAGCGTGAGCTATTTAACAGTACCGTGAGCTTTTCCACAATATCGCAATAAATATCGTACCGTGAGGTCAATATCGAAATTGTATTGTGCTGTGAGATTATGTTATCGTTACATCCCTATAAGTAATATCATGTTTAATGGGAATTTGCATTAGCATGTTAATGAATCAGGCTGTAGTTGCATCTCCATCTTCCTTTAATCCATTGAGATCAGCAACCCTAATTAGCCGCGTGACTAAACTCATCAAAGATTTGATTTCTGTATATTATATGTAACAATGCTGAGTCAGCTGCAGTTTTTTTTTTTATTTATGTTAATTTTATTTGTTTTTTTTTCTCTCTGTAGGATGGTCGTGCTGCATCAGCAGTGGCAGTTTGCTCCTTCCTATGTTTCTGTCGCCTTTTCACCACAGCTGAGGCTGCAGTCTACATGTTCTCCATGAAGCGCTGCCCTCCAGGAATTTCTCCTTCACATAAGAGGTAGAAACCTAGTTTGATCGAAATGTTGACTTTGATTTGTGGGTTTGCTCTTAAATTGTTTAGTTTTATAAAATGGAATATGCCATTTCACAGGAAGATGCTGTCCTCTAAGTGTTGCTTTTCATTCTCAGGTACATTGAGTATATGTGCGACATGATGGCAGAAGAGCCCATAATCCCCCATAGCAAACCAGTAGTCATTCATTCCATCATCATGACTCCAGTGCCACTGTTCAACAAGCAGCGCAACGGGTGTAGGCCGTTCTGTGAGGTCTATGTCGGAGACGAGAGGGTCCTCACCACCTCGCAGGAGTATGACCGGATGAAGTATGTTTGTCCTGGCAGGTTTTTGTCCTGTTTAACCAGAGATCTGTATTTATTCACTAGATTGTTGATAAGCCGAAGTCACCTGCCGCCATATTGGGACTCCTTATTCTCACTGAGTCGTGCCATAAAAAAAAATCTGTAATGTAATTACCATAACAATGTAATCAATGCATGTATATTACATGTACATCATTAATTTAGCATTTTTGGCATATCATCAGAGAGCGTGTGTGTGTGTGTAATATTCTTCATATCTGACTACAGTATTATGCTCCATTAACACTCTAGTTTTGTTGTGATAAATTGTATGTTATATTACATGATTTACAGACTTCATACTGAATATGCAATGTGATGTGCCTATTTTTTTTTACCATAAATTACAGTAATCTACTGATGCTATGAAACACCAAGTGTGTGTCAAAGTGATGACTTTATCTTTATTTTAAAAGTCTTAAGCCCCCCTGAAAATGAGAACATCATTGTTGTTCGATGCTGTAGCGCGCATATTGTTTACATTCTGACAGGTCTAGCTAGGGAGTACCAATATGGCGGCTGGTGACTTCACAGCACCATGTACTACCATAGGCCTATCAAAAATCCAGTGAATAAATAGTGATCAGTGGGTTTAGCAGTGTTAAAAACATATCTTTAATATGCAGATACTTTATCTCTCTTTCCTTTCAGGGATTTTAAGATGGAAGATGGCAGAGCAGAGATTCCCCTCAATGTTACAGTTCAGGGAGATGTACTGGTGGTGATCTATCACGCAAGGTCTACACTGGGTGGCCGTCTCCAGGCAAAGGTACAGAAACTACCACATGTTCCTCCGTCTTTGTTTTTATTTTATTTGAGGAACAGTAACTGTGCTCTTTAATTTAGACAGCGCTTTGATATCTAGGTGAAAATTCCTTTGCAAAAGGATTTCAGAGACTCTCATTTCTCCTTTTTTTTCCCAGATGGCTTCAATGAAAATGTTCCAGATCCAGTTTCATACAGGTTTTATCCCAAGAAATGCAACTACTGTCAAGTTTGCAAAGTAGGTATACTGTCAGCCATCAAATACAATGGCAAACTGGAATAATAATGATGCTTAAATAATAAATACTAAAAATTTGCAGGAGAGACTTTAAGGTGTTTTTCTATTCTCTTTCCTTTTTTCTCCCTTATGTATCTGGGGGTTTTTTCCTGTCAGGTATGATTTGGACGCCTGTGACATTCAGGAAAAGTACCCAGACTTGTTCCAGGTTAATTTGGACATTGAGGTGGAACCTAGAGACAGACCCATCACCAAGACTCCACCATGGGAGGGCTTCCAAACCAAGGGGCTAAACCCAAAAATACTCTTCTCGTCTCGCGATGAGCAGCAGGAAATCCTGAGCAAATTTGGTAGGTTTATTGAATTTGATTAGTTTATGATGTTTGAGGTGACTTGCAAATTAATTCAGTTTATTCATAAGAGTCTATTGTTGAGTGGTTAAGTGCCAACTTTTTTCCCCATGTATTGATCTACATTCTAGCTGCAGCTATTTTCCATTCTGTGTGATGAGAAACCCTTTTTTAGTGTATTACTGACACCTAAAGGGCTATTGTACTCTTTTTAAATGTAATCTGATCAAAACTGAGCACCTCTGGGATTTGAAAATTGCATTTGGTCGAGTAATGATTACATTACAGCTAATGTCCCAGCTCTAATCCAAAGGCTGCTCTGTAAACGCTTTGAACATCCCAGAGTTGAATCTGTGATCAAACAAGTAAGTTACAGCTGCAAGCCGACAAAGACATGGCTGTCCACCTAAAGAGAGAGAGAGAGCAGGCAAGAGAAGCCTTAACCTGAGCAGCAGCCAATAGGGCTCTGGTACTCCTGAGGAAGTGGGTGTGATTCACTATTCCGGTGGTAGAACCAGTTAAAAGGACAACCATTACTCACCCTTATCAAATATCCTGTGTCCCCCCCAAAAAAAGGAAATTGTTGAAAGACAGTGTTTTATACTTCCTTTAATTTAGCCATAAGTAACGATTGGAGAAATCGTCAACATGTGGAAGAAGCTTCTCTGGAAAGATTAAACAAACTTTCTGATCTAGATGCAAAATGCTTCGTTTATGGATGAAGCTGAATAAGGAGTGCTAATGGCATGATGTTCATTTTATGCACTTTAACTTTGATGTGCCTCTTTTTGCATAAATCGCTGCATGATTGCAGTGTGGCATGTAGGGAATTAGTCTGTGGCTCTGCTGAGGGGTAATGGGAGCCCAGTTTGCTTTGCTAGCCAGTCGAGCACAGTAACATCACGGTCCTTGACCAGATGATGGAACCTATGGGCAGCCAGTGCTAAGTCCTACTAGGCAATAAAATCAGCATCTCCATAAAATTTGCCAGTAAGAGGAGGCATGCATGCTCTAAAATTGCCTGGTAGATTGCTGCGTTGGCTGAACTTCAGCAGATAACACGGCATCTTGATTTCCAAATGAAAAGCAGACTTTACTTTGATCTGGAAATAGGACTTTTGATCAATGGGTAACAGTTTTGTTCTTTTCTTCCTTAGGTCAGGCTAGATGTATATAGACCATGTCTAGTATCCGTCTGTGTCTACTGGTTCTTTGTGTGTTGACTCCAGCCTTACAGTTCCCAAACACTTTACCGGATTTTGCTCATGAATACTCTCAGCACATTTTCCTTTTACACTTCTCTTCTGAATGTGCTTGGATACTAAACACTCAGCTTCTTAAATCACACTCCTCAGTGTCAAAAGTCCCTTTATGTAATGAATGCATTTAGTATGAGTTAAATGACAATTTTTTTTACATTTAATATAATAAAAATAATTGAACTTTATTGATCTCACACCGGAGAAATTTACCTCTGCATTTAACCCATCCCCTTGGAGAGCAGTAGGCTACCATTGTGCAGCGCACAGGGAACTGTGTTGGGTTAAGGGTCTTGCTCAGGGAGCCAGAGTGGCAGTCTCTGGGAGTTGAACTCAGAAACTCCGGGACCTTAGTGTTATTTTTTGCGTATCTGTATCTGCAAAGTAAAAAAAAACAAACAACGTCTTTAATTCTCTCTGTGTTCATATAATGCCAATGTATATATTTTTTTCATTTTCAAACAAATATTGTCAAACATTTTTTTGCGAGATGAAATGAAATCAGACTTTCACAGAGAGAAGCACCAAACTGCACATGTAAAACCAGTTTCATTTCTTTGTCTAATAACCACAGGTAAACCCGAGCTCCCTCGCCAGCCTGGATCTTCTGCTTTTTATGAGTCAGAGTCGCTTCCACCAGCTCAGACACCAGATGGCGCCAACGCAACTGAATCGGAAACCCCTGACAGCAGCGATGGTAACCCTAGCAACTTCTTTCAGACTCTAGATTGGGAAGGTACATTTTCTTTTTTATATTCTCTCTAAAATGATCTAAAGTTGTAGCCAATGTTAATATTTTTTATTATTTTTGTTTTAAAGAAAAACTTTGATCTTTTCATGTCTTTGTCTAAATGATTACACATTTCCTTTTCCCTGAATTCAATGTACTTTGACACTTAAAGCTAACTTAATTTGCTATGAATTTTCCCCTTGTAAACATAGATGCTCAGAGTCCTCAGGATGCTACAGACAGCATAGGAGGAGGATCCCTGAATGATCAGGAAGATTTTAGTGATCAGTCAGAGGGAGAGTCTTACTCTGCTCCCAGTGGGGAAGCTTTATCACTCGACCACAGCGAACAACTGTTAGATGCTGATCTTCAGGTGGGTCAAATATAATAATTATGTCCTTATGCTGAAGTAGACTATTTTGACTATTTTATCTAATTTTTCCCACCAGACACCCTCCCCTGCACCCCAGGATTCTACTCGTAGCGACACAGCTGACCTCCTTGGCTTGAATTCGGACCCTCAACCTCCTGACATGTCTTCAGTCTCCTCTAGTGCTTCTAATCAAGGGGGGCAGGCAGGATTGAAAGCTGCCTCCAGCAACAGTGATCTTCTCAACGACTTGTTTGCACCCCCTGCTGGTCAGACCGGAGCAGTGCAGGAAGACCTGTTCTTCAGTGAGGCCACCAGTGGAGCCACACCTGATTCAAAACGTGAGGACTGGGAATTACACATGCTCTCAAAGCGTTTACGTATGATATAAATGTTATGTGATTCTTAATGTACTGTAGCCATGGGCGACCTGTTTGACCCATTCGGGATGGGACCTGGCTCCGGTGTTGGTTCCAGCATCGGCTCTTCTCGCCAGGCTTCAGGGGCCGACCTGTTTGGAGACTTGTTGGGCTCTGATAGTTCAGCAACCAGCGGATTCAGTTCAGCTAATAGTACCACCACACCTGCATCAAACACCAGCCTTTTTAACCTTAGTAAGTCTCCTATCAGCTGTCTACCCCCTTTCCTTTTTTTTTGTCCCATGTTGTCTCATTGCATATTCAATCCATTCATTATCCATAGATTTCTGATAAATTGGTGCAAAACTGTGAAACAGGATTTATATTTGTACATACGTTAAGCAATGTGTTGTTTTCTTTTTATCACATAAGATCCCACTAGGATAAACTGGTGTTTGTGATGTGTACATGTCAAAATGTGAAATTTTTTCTACCTAGATGCAGACTCAAATAAATAGGCAACTGCATCTTGCTAAGTTGCTAAACTGGAGTCACTTTGTCTTCACAGACAGGATAGCAAAAGATGTCCCTAAGATGACGTCCTCGGCCAGCCAGCCGGACCTGCTGAGTGGGTGGGACAGCTGGGCTGCTCGTACCACAGCCGGCCTCAGTAACACCACCAACAAACCCAGTTTTACAAACACAGGTGGGTCAGAAACCTCCCATGAATTAATTTGTATTTTTTCCAACATGTCATCTTTGACCTGCTGTATTTTCTTTGCTTTTGCAGCTGCTGGTACGTCGTCCATGTCGAAGGCCAAGTCTCAGACATTCGATCCTTTTGCAGACCTTGGAACCCTGAGCTCCAACTTACCAGGTATATTTCCTCCTACTACCTTGCAGCATGCTGATTTATAAGAACTGACCTTATCATTTAAAAAATATCCACTTGAACTGTTTAAATTAATAGAGAAAATGTATTTTTTTTTCTTGTAGGCTCTTCAAGCGGTAACTTTTCAGGGGCTTCTTTTAGCACAAAGACTCCATCTTCCTCCACCCCTTCCTCCGCGAAGCCTCAAACCCAGGCCTGGCAGTCTGGACGTCCCGCATCTGCTCAGACCAAACCTTGGATGTCCGGACCTGGATCAACCCCTAAAGGAGCTTCAGCATCTCAGCCTGCAGCCACTCAGCCCTCTAAACCCAACTACAACCTTAGTTTCTCTAGTGTCATCGGTGGGAGGGAGGAGAGGGGAGTCCGCGGGCCTGGATTTGGTAAGATGATCTTAACATGGAGAACGGATTTGAGTATTTTTATTTCAAACATACTTTGTTTAAGTTGATTTCAGATCTAAACTTTGTCATTGTTTTACCCTAGGCCCCAAACCAAAGGTGAAAGAGGATGATTTTGAGGAACTCCTGTCCACTCAGGGTTTTGCATCCAAGCCTGATAAAAGGGGACCAAGGACCATCGCTGAAATGAGGAAGCAGGAGATTGCAAAGGACATGGATCCACTTAAATTGCAGGTACCACAGACATGACTCACAAAAACCCACATTATGTTAATTTTTATGAAAAATGAAAAGCATACAGCTCACATCAAAAGATTACAGTATCTTACAAAAGTATTCCGGCACCCTTAAATTCATCCACAATTTCTTGGATTAGAGCCAAATCTCAAACATGTTCTGATGGATGTGGAGGGATTAGTAATGAATCTTTGCTTTCCCTCATTTTGGTTGATGGTAAATCTCTACCAGCTTCACACATCTACAGAAATGAGTCTTTGGTCCAAAATTCTCAGCTCAGTCAGATAACAGTAACATAACAGGATTTTTTTTAATTTTTTTATTATGTTCACTAAAGCTTTAAAAAGAAAAAAAAAACTGGCTTTGCCAGAGCAGCAAAATTTACACTTGGATGCACTTTTAATAATTTGGCGCCTTCTGGTGGTCATTGGTGTCATGAAATATTAAATCCAGATGAGTATGACATTTAGACCACACTGACCGTACACATTCTACATTTTGTTTCCTCATTACTACTTAGCTTCTTGAGTGGATCGAGGGGAAGGAGCGGAACATCAGAGCACTGCTTTCAACTCTGCACACAGTTCTGTGGGAGGGGGAAACTCGCTGGAAGCCTGTGGGCATGGCTGACCTTGTGACACCCGACCAGGTGAAGAAATACTACAGGAAGGCTGCGTTGGTCGTCCATCCAGATAAGGTACAGCTTCACAATCCTGCATGTCTTAGAGTCCAGTGCTAGATGTTCAGTTTTTAATGCTGTGTTTGACCATGCAGGCTACAGGTCAGCCTTACGAACAGTACGCTAAGATGATCTTCATGGAGCTGAACGACGCCTGGTCAGAGTTTGAAAACCAAGGATCCAAAGCTCTCTTCTAAAACCCTGGCCTTGACCACTACCAAACCAGACCGGACCGCACTGGACTGGATTTGGCCCAACCAAACAAGTGTTTGAGCGGGCCAGAATAGACAGGGCAGAGCCCACATTGGGCCATTAAGGCCACTGAGCCTCTGAGAGGTGTCCTCTCTACAACTTCCTTCTTTACTCGCTGGTGTTTCCACAGCTTTAGAAAAGACCTCACCTCTCACTGTAATGAAAAAATATTCCGACTCTTGTTCTTGCAGCGAGTTTAATAAACATTGCAGGGGGGGTTTTAAGCTCCGCCTACCTGTGTGACTGCCTGAGTGGTGCTGCAGACATTCGGAGGGAGGAGTAGATAAAAATGAGGCTAAAAGCCTTAGAAAAAAATTGATTTGAGGGATTAACACTTGAGGGGAAAAAAGTTTGGTTTATATCTGTCAGAAAAAAAAGTGCTTTGCACATTTGCAGCCAGTCTTATATTTCACTGGCAAATGAAGGCGATCATGTCTGGTAACTGTTTAGCTTGCAGCCGAAGTGAAAGTTTACAGTTTAGACTTGTTGCCTCAGATAATGGAAAATATGCCAAACACAGACATTGATTGAGAAAACCGAAAAAGATTAAATAAAACTTTAAATGTTTCCTTTTTTTTTCTTTTTTTTTTTTTTTTTTGCTGCTGTTTTGGGTGAATTTTCTCAAGCTGCAAAGTCAGACAATTGACCTGCTGAACACTACCCGTGCTGCTTTACACCTGATAGAGAGAATATTAAAACATGTGCTGCATTCAAACATGTTTTGGGAGTTTCTGCACATAAATTCAGTCAGACAGTCGGATTTATTTGAAGTGCTCTTTGAATTCTACCTTATCAGTGTACACTGTGTAGCATAATGCATGCCCTTCTGAACTAAACCTCTCAGCAACAAGAACAACAGGCGGGTGAGTGTGATTCCAAACCAGTGACGCCTGAATGAGCTGTTCTTTTTTTTTTTTTTTATTGAAGTGCTTTTTTGTTGTAGCAAGAAAAGGAAAGATGGTGCCAGTATGATTGTACTCAGTGACAGATTTTAAGCTTCTCTATCATCATCCTCCATGTTGTTTTGATCCAGGCTTTTTTATCCTTTAAGCTCCACCCACCTTTAGCACAAAGTTAGTAAAGGATTAAGAGTTAAAAGTGTTGATCTGTTTTGCTTTGATGGGGGGGGGGTCTTACTCTGTATTGAACTGTTGGAATATAACTTCTGTGTAAATTTTAGAATATCATCCATCAACCGGCTTTGTAAAGATTCCAGTTTGGGGGATTATTTTGTTATCAAACCTCAAGCTGGACGGTGTGATTTTTGTCTGTATGGTAACAAATAATGCAGCTTTATTGGCCTTCTGGCTCTGTTGCTGATTATCATTCGTTTGTTATATCTTTCCAACTCTACTTCCATTTACATTTTACCTCATGGACCAATCAGATAGATTTTTTTTTCTTATTTATTATAGCATTTTATGAAAGCAGTCAGGTGAGATGTATTCACACATATTAATGGCACAGGTGGTGAAAGTCGCTTTTCTTATTGGAAGGTTTGGGGCACAAATGGGACTTTTGATAATTGATCACAGTGAGCCGCCACTATTTTCATTCCAAAGCATCACGTGTTGATATGAATGTGCTTTTATAAATGTATATTCTGTCTGTCGCTTCTCTGGGTGTTCAGTCCTTTTATGTCACAAATTGCATTTTTGTTTTTTTGTTTTTGCTCCCTTTCAGTTAACAGGTGACAATGTTGCTTCCGTTTTAGTTTTGAATGTTCTGTAAAAAATCTTAAATAAAATCCATACAGAAGGATTCAGCAAACCTAAATAAAACTGAAGCTAGTTTTTTTTTTTTGCAGTCTGACAATATAAAGTATAAGAATGGCAAACAAAAAAAAAAAAGACACTTGACAGTGTTTACTTTACCAAATTACATCATGCTAATATGAATGTAAATTTATAAATGTAAAAAGTCATTAAAAAATCTTTTGATCTGGGATATTTCTGTGTTTTTATTTCAGTCATAAAGATGCTTTAAAATTAACATCCCAAAAGTTTAAGATGAAATCAGTAAATAACCATGATGTAAAGTTGAAACCAGACATTTTCTATACTGCATAAAAGAAATACCCTCTATTTCATGCATATATTTGTTGGAACAGATGAACATAGAACTTTCAGGCATTTGGAAATTGCACCTGAGGATGAACCAGACTTGTGCAAGTCAATAAATCTGATATCTTGTCTGATTTCATTGGACCTTCTGTATTATATTTAAGGTTTCTTTAAAACATCTAAATGTTATCATTAAACCTATTGGATTCTTCCTATTTATGTAAACCTGAATATAAAGAAAGTAAAATGGTCAAACTTTAATCTTTCTCCTTATAATAACTGGAAGAGGTTTTGTAACTAATGACCTAATTAATGAAAAATTGTCTCTTTTTATATTGTCTATGTCTATTTCCAGTTTCGACTGTAAGCTGCATTTCTTAGCAATGCATTATTTTTGGTCTCCAGTTGTAAAAGTAACCATCTATCGGCGTCATTAACTAAAATAGTAAACTATTTTGGGTTTGCATCATTTTTATTTTATTTTAAATAGATTATTTCCATTTTTTTTTATACAACTTGGGGATAAACAGAGGAGCAATATTTTCCATGTTTGTATCAGCCATGTTGTGGTGACCCCTGTTTGAAGCAATTATTGTATTTCAGGAATATGGAGCTAGCAGCAACTCATGGCGAAACCAAATACTATTTCACAAGTAGTTATACTACAGTTAGTTTATCAGCATTACATTTTCAACACAGGTAATTCATCAGGATACTAACTGAGAAAGATCTACTCATAAAGAATTCCATACAACTAAACAACTGCTGTAAATGTAGTTTTTTTGTACACGTAATGAAGACAAGTTTTCTGGAGTTCATACTGAGCATCTAAAATGGGGAAGACAGTGGCTTAAAACATGATGTGGTTGTATTAGACAGCTTAGGTATGAAGATTTCAGATCATCTTGATGAACTAGGATCCTCTTCACATACAACCATCGCCTGGTTAAGTCGGCTGAAATCAAGAAACAGGCCAGATTTCCCGCAGGCTCCCAGAAACTCAACCATGGATTAGAAAAACCTCAGCTTGATTGACCAGTCTGAGTGCAATTTTCAATTGATTAAGTCAAACTGTAGCGTTGGCATGAATTCACTCAGTATCGGCATAATGGTTTTGCATTAGATTTAGGAATTTTATAATATGGGGGATTTTTTCTTTAGGGGCTTTAGTCCCAAAGGAGGATATATTTTTTATGCCATAATCTACCTATTGTTGTACCCTCAGGGTACTTGTCCCATGTATAATTCCAGCAAGATAGTACACTGTGTCACAAACTATTCAAACCTTCTCCTCCATCTGATTCTTTAGTTTGCCAATGAGTCCAAATATCTATGCAAATATCTGATATTTCAAGCACCTTGTTCAGGCTGTGTCACAAAGAATTAGAGCATTTCTGAAGGCAGGGCTACAGCTTTGTATGTGTCTACCTAAAAAGATATGTTTTGGTAAGTATATTTTTCTTTTCTAAGCTATATTACGCACTGTAAACTAATACTATTTAAAGTTGCACCTATAAGGACACTTAAAACCATTTAAACTCTCTAATTTTTCTAAAAATCACACACTCCAATCAAAATCAGTGTATCTCCTAAACCAAAAGGTCTATTTTAATAAATTTGGTAAAACAGCAAAGATGAGAATATATTTAAAACTCGTTTTTGGCTCAGAAACTAGTTTTAATTAGTTTAATCTGTTGGTTTTGTTTTACTGTTGTTGTTTCTCTGCAATGCTTTGGTTCAGAGGAAAGTGAAGCACAGTCCCTGTTTTCATTTGGTATGTATTTTGTGCTGGTTTGATGTGGGGTTCTGGCTGTAGAGACAGAAATGTTATTCATAGGTCGCTTATGTTGCTTTTACGTTTTACTTCTTATTTAATTTGGATATAACCTTAGTTGCAGAAAAAAAAGGTTTTTACTGGCTTGTAGCCTGGATTATGCAATTTAATTTGATAAAACCCATTCCTACATTCTCTGTCCTTTAATCATCCTTTATTACAGTTTTAGTTAAGTAACTATGACGAGGTACCTTAAAAGGTACCTCTCAGGTTCAAAGAGAGTTGCTAGCATTGCTGAAGGTCTATTCTAGCCTGAGGTATGTCTGGATAGAGTTTGCTTAACACTTTAACGTCCTTGTCCAACTCCAGCCTGCATTTTCCTATGAAAATGATCAACCGTTTGGTCGACCAGGCTGTTAAAAGGGTTAATCTTCTTGTGCATACTGTATGTGAAATCCGAATGTGCACTCTGGCTTTCTCTCATAGTCCAAAAACATAACCTTTAGGTTAATTGATGCCTCCCGGTTGAAGTTAGGAAGTAGTGTGTGGGTATAATTATTTGTCCAGTATTTAATTGCTTTGTTATTAATGAGCTCCCTGTTCAGGGTAACCTATATCCTGCCTTTTAACCAATGACAACTGGAAATGTGCATCATCCATGTGCAGAGACAGATGGAAGGACGAATTAACAATCTAGTGCTGGGGTCACCAACATGATGCCCACGGGCACCGAGGGGCCCTCAAGGAGCTCATAGGGTGCCTTCAGTGTCTTCTTGAAAACGGAACAAATCACCAATGGGCTAAGATCGAAACTTTATATGATTTTGCTGCTCTTCTTGTTTAATTATTGAAAGAGCATTTCATTATAGTAATCGCAGGGGTCTTCAACGTTTTCCAGGCCAAGGACAAAACTGATGGCGAGATGGAGTGGGGGACCCCCTAATTATATATATTGTATGAAATTGTGTTATATCAAACTGGTTCTACACTCAAAAAAATGATTCACAGGCTTAGTAAATATCATAGTAATAAATAGCTATACTAACTTCATAAAATCTCTGAAAATCACTTAAGTGATTATTTGAGTTGTACATACCAAAATAAATGTCTAGAAATTCAACTGTTATTTTTGTGTCCAATTTACAACTATGATTTAGGTTTATTTCACAAAATGAAATTAGTATTTGCTTAACAAATGATTTTTTTTTAAAGATATTTTTATTCTTTTTGGTAAATTTCAAACAAAATATTTGGGAATGGATTAATTCTACTTATTAGTTTCAAGAACTACAAGTAGCCTATTACTCATTCTAACTTAATATTATTTTAACTTAATCATCTACTTAAAGCTGAAGTCTGTAAGTTTTTAAAAATCACTTTTTTTTGTCATATTGGCTAAAACTGTCCCTATGCCCAGACAGCAGTACATGTGATATGTAACCTGTGAAAAAAACTGCTCCAATTGGTACCGCCTACTGCCTGTATTTCAATCTGGAAAGAATAATTCGGGACGAGTCAAAACAACCAATCACAACCAGAGGAGCGTCTGATGGAGTGTAAATCACAGCTCACACAGCCCCCCCCCCCCCCCTCACCGCTTAACCTGCCGCAGCCGCCCGGCTGCTGCAGTCAGGAGGACGCGCGTGGAAGTCATGGCGGAGCGACAGCCACCAGCGAAAGAGAAACTGCCCTTACTGGCCCTGCCGACAACTGCTTACACGGCAAACTTTGGTATAACCAGCATCTTATACACTATATTGCCAAAAGTATTTGCTCACCTGCCTTGACTCACATATGAGCTTAAGTGACATCCCGTTCCTAATCCATAGGGTTCAATATGACGTCGGTCCACCCTTTGCAGCTAGAACAGCTTCAACTCTTCTGGGAAGGCTGTCCACAAGGTTTAGGAGTGTGTTTATGGGAATTTTTGACCATTCTTCCAGAAGCGCATTTGTGAGGTCGCACACTGATGTTGGACGAGAAGGCCTGGCTCTCAGTCTCCGCTCTAATTCATCCCAAAGGTGTTCTATCGGGTTGAGGTCAGGACTCTGTGCAGGCCAGTCAAGTTCATCCACACCAGACTCTGTCATCCATGTCTTTATGGACCTTGCTTTGTGCACTGGTGCACAGTCATGTTGGAAGAGGAAGGGGCCAGCTCCAAACTGTTCCCACAAAGTTGGGAGCATGGAATTGTCCAAAATGTCTTGGTATGCTGAAGCATTCAGAGTTCCTTTCACTGGAACTAAGGGGCCAAGCCCAGCTCCTGAAAAACAACCCCACACCATAATCCCCCCTCCACCAAACTTTACACTTGGCACAATGCAGTCAGACAAGTACCGTTCTCCTGGCAACCGCCAAACCCAGACCCGTCCATCAGATTGCCAGATGGAGAAGCGCGATTCGTCACTCCAGAGAACGCGTCTCCACTGCTCTAGAGTCCAGTGGCGGCGTGCTTTACACCACCGCATCCGACGCTTTGCATTGCACTTGGTTATGTATGGCTTGGATGCAGCTGCTCGACCATGGAAACCCATTCCATGAAGCTCTCTGCGCACTGTTCTTGAGCTAATCTGAAGGCCACATGAAGTTTGGAGGTCTGTAGTGATTGACTCTGCAGAAAGTTGGCGACCTCTTCGCACTATGCGCTTCAGCATCCGCTGACCCCGCTCCGTCAGTTTACGTGGCCTACCACTTCGTGGCTGAGTTGCTGTCGTTCCCAAACACTTCCATTTTCTTATAATACAGCTGACAGTTGACTGTGGAATATTTAGGAGCGAGGAAATTTCACGACTGGATTTGTTGCACAGGTGGCATCCTATCACAGTTCCACGCTGGAATTCACTGAGCTCCTGAGAGCGACCCATTCTTTCACAAATGTTTGTAAAAACAGTCTGCATGCCTAGGTGCTTGAATTTATACACCTGTGGCCATGGAAGTGATTGGAACACCTGATTCCAATAATTTGGATGGGTGAGCAAATACTTTTGGCAATATAGTGTATCTAGCTGCTTGGAGGTGAGTGTTATCGCTCTTACTGGTTCACACTCCATGCCGCGTACACTGCTTGGACGCTTCTGGTCGCATGCGGTAGCCGCACAGATGCTGTGAGAGGGGTGGAGCTTGGAGGTGGGGCATGAGTGAAGCAGAGAGGGTGGGGGAGTGGCGTGAAACCTGTTTTTCTTCAAATTTTCAGTTGAAGTCTGCTCTCTTCTCAAAGTTACAGACTGCAGCTTTAAGAAGTTGAGTAATTTACGCGCCAAATTGATGCTAATCGTGCGGCCTCATGGGAAATCTGTGGCAGCCTGCAGGTGGAAGGAGAAACGCCGACACGATCAGCACCTGGGAGATTACTGTGGTAAGTATCCAGCTAGTAAGAGTGAATTAAATATTAATCCTGTATTGTGCATTAAAAATTTATAGGGAGTAATTTTCTTATTACTGCTGTAGCCATGCTTTTAAGTTACCGTAACCGGGTTGTGTAAGGTTACTTAATGTTAAAGCTAACGTAACTTTAGTCGACAGAGAATTCAGCTAACGATAAGATTAGCACCAAAAACTAACTATAAGAGTACTGAACAATAAACTAGGTTTTTATATTTGAATAAGGCACTGTGAAGACTTTCTTGACTTCATAGCGCCTTGTTAAATAAATAAAAAACTTAGCCGCTAACGTCTAAGTCAGCTCCTCCGTGCGCGCGCACTTCGGGCGGACAGAATGTGCGCGCAAATGGAAATACTCCAGTTGGAAGCGTATTTTCATTTGCTTTATCCACAGTAGTTAGAACAGCAGCATGATTGGTTATGAACAGCATTTAGCTGAGAACGAGGTGAAGGGAAAACTGTCTGCGTGAAATTAAACCGTGTCAGGCTGAGACAAACCAGTAAATCACCTGAGCAGCAAATGATGGAGGGGGACAGGACGGATGATGCCAGGGCATTATTTCTAAACTTCACTCAGTATTTTGATGTCTTGAATATGATTTATTTTATTGATATTTTATTTTGTTTAAAGTGGGATATTGTTAAGTGTATAGTAATTTTCCTGTTATACATTTTACTGTTGCTGCTCTAGATGCAACATTTACTCATACTTCAAATGTTAATCAATTCTAAAACTGAAAACTAAAACTTTATTTACCTTTAGATTTATAATTATCTGTACTGGACTGGTATTGCTAAAGACCCGGGCAGATTTAATTAAATAATATTAAATTGTGGATGCATGTTAAACATTTTGCTCAACACCTGCAACTAGGCTAATGTATGTTAATTTTTCTCACACAAAACGTAACCTCATAATTGATGAATAGGTTTCAGCAGATTTAAATATGTTGACCCCTGGACTTACCTAGAGCCTTAGAAATGTATTATCAGATTAGGATGCAGTGATGAATCAGACTGTTGACCAAAACTTTAAGCACTGAGAGTTTTAAAACATTTACTTTGACAAGGAAACTGGCAGGAGTAAGCAACCCTCAGTATGACCCAAAAAGAACTGAAAATGATGAGAAAAAGTTAGTGGCTGTTCAAGAGTCTGGCTTTTTATTAACAGTTAGCAAAAATGATTGGGGTGGAGAACTTGATCCTGTTTGTTGCTCTTTTAATATTTAGAAAGGCCCCGGGGAGCTTCAGATTAAGGTAATAACTCAGCCGGTTGCAAGACACAGACCAGATAATCCAGGGCACAGAATGTGGATAGCAACTAACAGCAGCTTTTGGAAATGTCCCACCTTACTTGTTCTAGTAGCTTGATCTAGTGCTGTGTTGGGCTGTGACACCATCCCAAAAGTAGACATAAAATGTGCGGCTGCCATTAACAGTAAACAGTCAAGAATTGTTCTGGTCTGAGTTAAAGGCAGATGATGAACATAGCTGAGCATATAGCTGTCTGTTCACAAAATTGAGGTTAGGGTTAGGGTTCACAAAAGTGTTTCTATCACTCATCAACCTAATTAGTCAAGCAGTTTCTGCCGTTGGACCTTTAAGCCTGCCTTCCCCTGCCTTGTTCATTTGCCTGCCTGTCTCTGGTCTCCCGTTAGATTGCTTTATAGATTGAACCTGGACCTGCCACTTGACTTCACCCTTTGGCTTATCCTGTGTGCCTTTTGTCTGCTTGGATCTCCAGTCAGCTCTGCAGCCTCCCACATCTGGAACTCTGGCAGCTCCCGCTGCTTCTGTTCAGTCAAACTGTCAAACTAGACGTTCCTGTTTCCGGCGCCCTACACTGATAAAAATGACTTTATGGTGTAGTAAACTCTATTAGAGTATTTGTAATAATTTCTAATTAGAATTTGCAAGCTTCTGTAAAAACTAGAGTTTCTGAAGTAAAATTAAACCTTTTTTTTAATGTAATACATGAATTTTGGAAGAACGTGGTAAACTAGTGTTACAAAGAGTAAATTTAACTTAGATTTTCTTAAAATATTTACCAGTTGTATGAAGATAAACCTACAAATACTGGATAAACGTTACTCAAAAAATGTAGCATTTTGAAGCGGTAGCACGGCGCATGCGCACTGTGTCACAGCAGGACTGATTCTGCTCCGAGTCCAGTCGTCATAGGATCAGAGACGGAGCAAGAGGTAGTCCCGACAACAGTTTGAGGTAAGTTATATTACTTTACATTTGTGATAATAACTAAATCTGCGTGTCGATTGACGCGAGAAATGTCACTGTTCATAAGTTTATTAACTGACGTAGAATGCGTTTGTTCCTTGTAAAACTTTTGGTCGCAACATAATAAATATTAAACATTATTTTCTGTTGTGCATTACATGCAGGAGGACAACCGGTGTGACTTCAACAACCATATCCTCAAGATTGTTGTTCTCCTTGGTGCTGATGAGGATCCCGTTATGTCTCCATCCTTGTTGAAGGCCAGGAGATTTTACTACCATGTCACAGTACTGCAAAAGCCTGCTCGCTGCTCATGGGACTGATATATGCGCTGAACTTGCCATACCCTCTCCCTTTGCGCTACACTTTTGAAGTGTTCCAAAAACTTTTCCTGGAGTTGGATGGATTCAAACTATCAGCAAAAGTAAACAACTTGAAGTTAAAGTTGCTTTCATCTTAGAGGAGGCAAATGTGGCATCAAATGCAAAAGAATTAGAAGTGGGTTCCAGTTAATGTTAGTGCAAGGTTGCATTCTCATTAATATTTTTTTTTTTCCAAACAAGGTATGTTATTTGGCAAAAATATGTTCAAATATTTAGTAGAGATTTTTATGTTCATTGAGAATGGTTAGAATGATTTTGGTTCATTGTCGAAATTGCATTCTTCAAAATCCACTTGTCTGGACGACTAGTTCAAATGTTGAAATTGCACTTTTTGTGTAGGTTTGTAAGATTTTTATTGCTGATTTGAGTCGTGACTATATTAACTGTTGCTTTCACAACAGTTTCCAGTAACTATAAAAAGTAATTGAGTTCAGATGAGAAATAGCTGAAATATAAACGGGGAGGGGGGGACTAAAGACGAATCAAAATGTGTTTGAGACAGAGAAACCCTGAACCTCAGAACAGCATCCTGAGGGATGTTGTACAAACTGATTTTTTCCTAAATGTAGAGCAAGTTACGTAAACTGCCCACATCTCCAAATGCAAAACAGTGAGCAGATTTGCAGTTAATTTAAAATGCATCCCAGTCTGTGGAGAACTTTGCCCAAGGTATATGATGGGATGTTTATTGCAAGATGAAGAGTCAGAATAGTAGACATTTTGTCACAATAGAACGACAAACCTCAGTGTGTTTCACGGGGATTTTATGCGATAAGCCAAAAAAAAGTGAAGGGAAAACAAGGTCTTCTTTTATTAATAAAAATGTTTTAATTACCAGTGTTTACCTGTGTTTGTGTATATTTAATACTGTGTATTTGTTGTTTACAAGCCATACCAAACTTCTCTTTTTTCTGTACAAGTTCTAATGCAGTACAACAAAATGCGCTTAATAATAATGCAATATTTGTACATGCTTTTTTCATTTAAATAGAGGCATACATAATCTATAGTCCACTGCTCAAAATTTAAATGGCTGTTTAAGTTCTGATCCTCGCCCAGAGGTTATTTTGAGCATGTTTGTGTAGGTTAAATATTCTTGATCTTACATGAGTAAATTTCTGAGTTTTAGAGGGTTTTACTTTTTTTATTGCCTATTTGAATAGTATAAATTCCAGTTAGACTGTAATATTTCTGGCTGGCCCATGAAAGATTGGACAACTTAAAACAATAGTGTATTTACTTTGTTAAACTGTTTAAAATGAAAAATATTTTAATGTATATAAAATGTATAGACTTTTATTTAAATTTATTTGGTAATATTTATCAAAAGAAAAATGGCAATGGTTACCTATTATTAGTGAGTAATGTAACATAATGAAGCAAATTAAATGTTAATCAGAGAAAATAAATAATATCTACTTAATTACTTCATAACAGCAAATGCTACAGGGATATAACATTTACTTAAAATTTTGAGCAAAATGCAAGTTCACTTTACTTAATTATTTTAATAAATCTAACTTACAACTTGGATGTAATTCAGTAAATGTTACTTAATATCTTCACAACTGTTATGTTTAATGGAAAGTAAAATTCTCTTGATACTGGCAAGCGAGTGTTACTTGATATTGCAGCACTAAATTTTACTTAAATCATTTGAGTGCAAGTGCTTACAATATATTTTTTAAGTAAATCTTATGAGCTGTTTTTTTTAGTGTAGCTGGCGCACATCCGCCTGAGTTATCAATAAACACTTTTTAGGTATTCCACTGTATGTCCACTGTGTGTATCTATGTTTGTGAGCCTGTGTGTGTGGATTTATATGTGGAATTTGGTCAGTAGCCATCATGTGACTGTTCATGGAAAAGAAAATCTCTTGGAGCATTGATCCTCTCTAACATGCAACACAGTTAAATATTGATGTTAGGCAGTGGCTCCCTTTTTTCTTGCATCATTCAGAAATGTAAAAGTTGCAGGAAACCATACCTCACAGACAGAGTTCCCCTTCTCTGGATCCAGGTTCCTTCCTTTAGGAGGCAGTTGCAGTGAAAGCAATGCATTGCTGAAAATGAATGCTGCTCTTTCGCTGAAGAATAAATAGTGTATTTTATTTAGAATTTAGTCAATATCTTTCAGTGAACAAACACAGTCTAATAGATAGACAGACAGATAAAGAGGCTATTTTGCAGAGATGGAAAAATACAATAGGGGTGCGCAAAATGAAATAGAAGACGTAACAATCACAGAGTGGAGCACCAGAGGAACCCCAAAATATTCGGTCAAACAAAGAAATATGGCAGGAGAGAACACTTCAAGGAAGGATGGAAATTGGATGGCTTCATTTTGGCAGCAATGGATACGGTAAGTATGGACCAACAATTGTGGAGGCAGAAAACAAGCTACTTTGGCAAAAGCAACTGTTACTCAGATCATTAAAATAGGAGGACCTATTTGTTCTAGATGGGCGAGTGCACAAAAGCGTCGGCTCAAGACTTCACATTCAATGTTGTTTACACAAGTGTAAAACAAAAATAAATTTTGTTTAGATTGAGCAGATTGAGCCAAGATGTAAGACAACTTCAAATTATGGTCAAGCAGTCGTTAAGTCTTGGGCGATGGTTAAAAATTTTTTTCGGTTGAATCTCTAAAATCTTTCATTCTATCAGTCAACCAATCTTTATTCTCAACTACAATTTGCATTGTAATCGAGATTTCAGTTTCAGTACAAACCTATAATTAAATACATCAAATAGATTGCGTTGGGGGTGGGCAGGGGAACGATCAAGTGAGGCCATGAGTGCCAAAAGCTGCCGTTATAATACCGATACCAGTATCGGGCAGTATCCAGCACTAAAATGGTGGTATTGGTATCGGCGAGTACCAACAAATAGGGCACCGATACCATTTGGAGAGCAAAAAGTTTATTCAACTATTGTCACCCATTCCAGGCAGGCAATAAAAAGTTCTACTGTTCTACTGCTTCACATTGGTAGGCAGCAGCTTAAAAAAGCCGTGATGGCATTTGCTTTACATCCAAGTAGTGTGTAGTTCTTCATATACACACACACATCAATTTCAAACAGATGGTAATGTTATGGTATCGGTATGGGCCAATACTGCACTGCCAGGTATCGGTATGAGGGCCAAAAAATGGCATCGCTGCAACACTAGTTTTTAGGCTAAATCATGCCAGTACGTCATAGTCTTGATTTGGTCTAGAAATTGTTGAAAATTGGGCTGTGTTGGGTCAGTCTGATTTTGTCCCACATTAGTCCAATAACAGACATTGAAAAGACGTTGAAACGGTGGCAGCTGGTCAATAGAGAGTGCTAGGATACCTCCCCACCACCCCAATGACCCTGATTGAGACATTTCAGAAAAATTGCTTTTTAATTTAAGCTGAAAATATTTCAAAATATATTGATATTCATTTTTAGATGTGCAAGATAAATATTTATTCTTAAATAGAAGTAAAGCATAATTTCATTCTTTGTCGGATTGGTGACCTATGATTGTTCTTAAATAAACACTGTACATGAAATTATGTTTTGGTTTTATAAATGGTTTTTATAATGCTTTTTTATTATTGGCATTCATGTGAATATACTATAGTAACTGTAGTATAACTTTAGTATAACTGTAGTATACGGTAGTAAAACAGTATACATTTTTCTATTTCAATAAATAATATCTCCATTGAAAAACAAAATATAACAAAAATATCTTACTTTAAACAATTTATTGATCTACATACTTAAAGTTTTAAATCGAAATTTAAATTGAATCAAACTCAGTACAGATATGTTGTCCAAACTTTACTTTTATTGCCAAAGTCTGTTCAGAATATGTAGATGTTTATTGGGGCAAACATGCTAAACGAAGCCTTTCATGAGGAGAAAAGGAGGAAAAGGGAGAACAAGACACACGTCTGCTGTTACCTTGTTTATACAAACATAACTGTCTTACTGGTGTTAATGATGTTTGATTTCAACATCTAAAACACCGAGAATGACAATTGAAACAACACAGACAGGCTGCACCACTCCCACTGTAAACAAGCCCCTCCTCCCACTGCTCTCTACTCTGCGGAGACGTGCCTGAGCTTTAAGCTGATTTATACTCAGAAACCAGGTCCTCTCTGTTTGTCGCAGTGAACGTAAATGTGCCCCCACCCCTTCTGCTGACACTTTGGTGCGCCTCTCCAAAATTGTAGGTGACCGCAGACAGGGATCCAGACAGGAGGCCTCTGATTGGTCAAATCTACATCTGCTCTACACTATGCATATTTCCTGTTTGGTACCTTACTGGCTTATTTTGTTGGATCCCCACTGTTTTTCGCCATCATGTCCCTCCATTGTTGCACAAACTTGCCCCCACTTCCTCATTGCCTCGGCCGTATCTAGACCCAAAGCTAGTCCGTGATTGTCCCTCTTGAGTTGTGGCATGGAATAACATAGCGCAGACCACGCTTCAATATTGAGCATTAATCAGAAATATCTACGACAAGCTCACTGTGACACACTGCTGGAAGAGCAAAGTTTGTCTGAATTAAGCCCGCAGAACCGGAAAATTCCGGATTACTTTCACCCTTGGTGCAGCTGCAATATCCATCTGTGTCACCTGGAAACTCCGCCCACACAGATTGGTCAGCATTCTGTTCTAAGAATTTTTCCTTTATGTCATCACCCCATGTTATAAATAGAATGCAGCCCAGTCATAAGTCCATTTGTGGTTTCACAGCAGTTTGAACAGGAGCTAGTGCCAGACGCAGGAAAACCTCTTTGGAAAAAACATTTTAGAGATTAATTTTAAGTCTTCAAAATGCTTCGTAATTTTTTTGAAGAAGATATGGACTTAGAGAGTAATTTATTTTTGGAGTCTGACTTTAACAGCAACAGTTCTTATGTTCTTGAGGCGTTGAGAAATCACACATTTTTGACTGAAGACACGTTGGGACTCACATCATTATATCCCCAAGGAATTATATCCAATTTTGATGAATTTTCAACCAACCCTGAAGCTCAAAGCTCCTCTTCTGACAACATTTACAGTGTCACTTCAGGCAACTATGACCCATGCAAAGTTAAGTTATTTCATGCTAAGACCGGAAAAATCCCAGAAAGCTTGCCAGTGCACTCATATGACAGGACCCTATCAAGTTGGTCCAGCAAGAACCCCTCTCCTCAAAGATACCCAGACCTTTGGTACAACTTATGCCCAGAACCCCCTACTGTGACACCCCAACTCTGCTCTAAAACCTCTGATCTAGAAGATTATTCAATGACCTTCTTGACTCCTGGTGGTCAACAGCCAACTGATTGTGGGAGATTGTGTGAACAATTATTCTTTGAGAATGATTTAGTTCCGGAATCCAAAACAAACAAATACTGCTTTATAGCAAATCTGGGTGAAGGAGGAACATCAGAAATCTTCGAAGGAGCAAACCAAGAAACTGGAGAGATTGTTGCAATAAAAACAGCAACAGAAGACTGGGAAATCAATACAAATGAGGAAAAAAAGGTCTTACAGAAAATTAAAGCGCTTGGATCGGACAACTACAACATAGTCAAGTTTTATGAAGATTTTTACTACAAAACCAAACAATACCTTGTGTTTGAAAAGCTGGATATCGATTTGGACAGTTTTACAGAAGACATTGTAGGTGGTGGACTACTTTTGTCTGATATTCGAGTTATTGCTCAACAGGTTCTGGTGGCTTTAAATTTTCTACATAGAAATGGAATGGCGCATAGAGATCTCAAGCCTAACAACATTATGCTGGTAGACCGCTCGTCACTAAAAGTAAAATTAATTGATATGGGTTTCACTCAGGAGATAGAAACAATGGAAAATATTAGGTGTAATCCTCTGCTTTACATGCCTCCAGAGGAAATTATGCTCATAAAGCCAAATGCAAGTATGGATATGTGGTGTTTAGCCCTCACTTTGATCTTTCTTTACATTGGAGAACACCTGTTCGATTATGACAGCATGGAGGAAACAATGGCAGCAATTGTTAAAATGTTGGGTGAACCACATTGTAGTTATAAATGTTCCTCTTCTTATGGAAATGATTTCAGGGATTATGATCCAGTGTTAAAGCTGAAGTCTTTGGATGACCTGATGACAATCCGACCACCACCAAAAGACCCCATTGAAAGAGAGGATTTATTAAGTTTCATCGATCTTTTAAAACAAATGTTAGTTTCTACACCACAGGAGCGTATTACATCAGCAGCCACACTTCAACACAGTTTTATTACAATGGACCACTTGTCTGACTTTAACAGCAACAGTTCTTATGTTCTTGAGGCCTATGAGGCGATGAGAAATCACACATTTTTAACGGCAGAACTGATGGGACTCACAGCATTACATCACAATGGAATTATATCCAATTTTGATGAATTTTCAACCAACAACTGTGAAGCTCAAAGCTCCTCTTCTGACAACATTTACAGTGTCACTTCAGGCAATTATGATCCATGCAAAGTTAACTTATTTCATGCTAAGACCGGAAAAATCCCAGAAAGCTTGCCAGGGCACTCATATGACAGAACCTCATCAAGTTGGTCCAGCAAGAACCCCTCTCCTCAAAGATACCCAGACCTTTGGTACAACTTATGCCCAGAACCCCCTACTGTGACACCCCAACTCTGCTCTAAAACCTCTGATCTAGAAGATTATTCAATGACCTTCTTGACTCCTGGTGGTCAACAGCCAACTGATTGTGGGAGATTGTGTGAACAATTATTCTTTGAGAATGATTTAGTTCCGGAATCCAAAACAAACAAATACTGCTTTAGAGCAAATCTGGGTGAAGGAGGAACATCAGAAATCTTCGAAGGAGCAAACCAAGAAACTGGAGAGATTGTTGCAATAAAAACAGCAACAGAAGACTGGGAAATCAATACAAATGAGGAAAAAAAGGTCTTACAGAAAATTAAAGCGCTTGGATCGGACAACTACAACATAGTCAAGTTTTATGAAGATTTTTACTACAAAACCAAACAATACCTTGTGTTTGAAAAGCTGGATATCGATTTGGACAGTTTTACAGAAGACATTGTAGGTGGTGGACTACTTTTGTCTGATATTCGAGTTATTGCTCAACAGGTTCTGGTGGCTTTAAATTTTCTACATAGAAATGGAATGGCACATAGAGATCTCAAGCCTAACAACATTATGCTGGTAGACCGCTCGTCACTAAAAGTAAAATTAATTGATATGGGTTTCACTCAGGAGATAGAAACAATGGAAAATATTAGGTGTAATCCTCTGCTTTACATGCCTCCAGAGGAAATTATGCTCATAAAGCCAGATGCAAGTGTGGATATGTGGTGTTTAGCCCTCACTTTGATCTTTCTTTACATTGGAGAACACCTGTTCGATTATGACAGCATGGAGGAAACAATGGCAGCAATTGTTAAAATGTTGGGTGAACCACATTGTAGTTATAAATGTTCCTCTTCTTATGGAAATGATTTCAGGGATTATGATCCAGTGTTAAAGCTGAAGTCTTTGGATGACCTGATGACAATCCGACCACCACCAAAAGACCCCATTGAAAGAGAGGATTTATTAAGTTTCATCGATCTTTTAAAACAAATGTTAGTTTCTACACCACAGGAGCGTATTACATCAGCAGCCGCACTTCAACACAGTTTTATTACAATGGACCACTTGTCTGACTTTAACAGCAACAGTTCTTATGTTCTTGAGGCCTATGAGGTGATGAGAAATCACACATTTTTAACGGCAGAACTGATGGGACTCACAGCATTACATCACAATGGAATTATATCCAATTTTGATGAATTTTCAACCAACAACTGTGAAGCTCAAAGCTCCTCTTCTGACAACATTTACAGTGTCACTTCAGGCAATTATGATCCATGCAAAGTTAACTTATTTCATGCTAAGACCGGAAAAATCCCAGAAAGCTTGCCAGGGCACTCATATGACAGAACCTCATCAAGTTGGTCCAGCAAGAACCCCTCTCCTCAAAGATACCCAGACCTTTGGTACAACTTATGCCCAGAACCCCCTACTGTGACACCCCAACTCTGCTCTAAAACCTCTGATCTAGAAGATTATTCAATGACCTTCTTGACTCCTGGTGGTCAACAGCCAACTGATTGTGGGAGATTGTGTGAACAATTATTCTTTGAGAATGATTTAGTTCCGGAATCCAAAACAAACAAATACTGCTTTAGAGCAAATCTGGGTGAAGGAGGAACATCAGAAATCTTCGAAGGAGCAAACCAAGAAACTGGAGAGATTGTTGCAATAAAAACAGCAACAGAAGACTGGGAAATCAATACAAATGAGGAAAAAAAGGTCTTACAGAAAATTAAAGCGCTTGGATCGGACAACTACAACATAGTCAAGTTTTATGAAGATTTTTACTACAAAACCAAACAATACCTTGTGTTTGAAAAGCTGGATATCGATTTGGACAGTTTTACAGAAGACATTGTAGGTGGTGGACTACTTTTGTCTGATATTCGAGTTATTGCTCAACAGGTTCTGGTGGCTTTAAATTTTCTACATAGAAATGGAATGGCGCATAGAGATCTCAAGCCTAACAACATAATGCTGGTAGACCGCTCGTCACTAAAAGTAAAATTAATTGATATGGGTTTCACTCAGGAGATAGAAACAATGGAAAATATTAGGTGTAATCCTCTGCTTTACATGCCTCCAGAGGAAATTATGCTCATAAAGCCAGATGCAAGTGTGGATATGTGGTGTTTAGCCCTCACTTTGATCTTTCTTTACATTGGAGAACACCTGTTCGATTATGACAGCATGGAGGAAACAATGGCAGCAATTGTTAAAATGTTGGGTGAACCACATTGTAGTTATAAATGTTCCTCTTCTTATGGAAATGATTTCAGGGATTATGATCCAGTGTTAAAGCTGAAGTCTTTGGATGACCTGATGACAATCCGACCACCACCAAAAGACCCCATTGAAAGAGAGGATTTATTAAGTTTCATTGATCTTTTAAAACAAATGTTAGTTTCTACACCCCAGGAGCGTATTACATCAGCAGCCGCACTTCAACACAGCTTTATTACAATGGACCACTTGTCTGACTTTAACAGCAACAGTTCTTATGTTCTGGAGGCCTATGAGGCGAGGATAACTCACAAATGTTTGACGGCAGAACTGATGGGACTCACATCATTACATCACAATGGAATTATATCCAATTTTGATGAATTTTCAACCAACAACTGTGAAGCTCAAAGCTCCTCTTCTGACAACATTTACAGTGTCACTTCTGGCAACTATGACCCACCCAAAGATAATTTCTTTAATGCTAAGACCGGAAAAATCCCTGAAAGCTTGCCAGTGTCATCAGTTGGTGTCTCTGACCAGAAAAAAGCATCGCCACCCAGTTCCAGATGTATGGTAAACAAAAAATGCAATTCTGAGGAACCACACCTAAAAGGATCTGAAAACACCAAATCATCACTTCAAGATATCAAAACCTTAACAACATTCGATGATCCCTCACAGGTGGTTAAAGTTAAAACCCAAAATAATTTTTGGAAGAGAATAAGGACATTTTTCTCCAACCTAAACTGCCTTCGTTCGCCAAAAAGCAGCCTTACTGGAAATTGAATAGCGTTTTTTTTGTTTATTATTATTTATTTAAATTATTATTATTATTATATTTTATTATTATATAAATCCATACTCCCTCCCTTTATCCCCTCATCTCTTCCTCCTTTCATCCCCTTCCCCCTTCACCCCTAATCCCTTACTCCCTCATCTCTTCCTCCCCTTATCCCCTTCCCCCTAATCCCTTCCTCCCTCTTCTCTTCCTCCCTTCAGTCCCTCATTCCTTCTTCCCTTCATCCTATCATCCCTTTATCCCTTTCTACTTTCATCCCCTCAAACATTTAAACTCATATTAAGTTTAGCCATATCCCTGTACATGTGTGGGTTTTCCCTGGGTACTCCAGTTTCCTTCCCACCTAAAAAAAAAAAAAAAGAATTCTATTTAAATCAAAATTTCCCGCTTTTCTGGTCTGTATGCAAAATATTTATAAACAACAAAAAAAGACATATATATAATTTTTTTCCCTCTTAACTAAATGTAACAGAAATACTAAATTAGTCATACTTTTGTGAATCTAATCCAAAAATACTAAGATGGATGATGGGATAATATGATAAGTTGGAATCCAGGTATATCCATGTATAAGAAAGAAATGTCTAAGTTATCTTGCATTTCAGAATTCAAAAGCTGCACTTTACATTCAACAAATAAGGATACTACAAAACTTAAATGCAAGAGAAGTTACATAAACCTGCCTTTCCTTGATTATGTCTTGTATTGATGGATTGGCCCATATTGTTAAGAGATCAGGCAAAAGTTATGTAGATTAGTCTTAGTTTATTGACCATACAGTCAATAAACCTTTAAACTCATATTAAGTTTAAACTCATATTAAGCCCTATCCCTGTCCATTTGTGGGTTTTCCCTGGGTGCCCCAGTTTCCTTCCCACCTAAAAAAAAAACAATGTAAATCAAATATTTTACTTAACATGTGTTCCTGCTTTTCTAGTCTGTATGAAAGATACTGAGAAACAAACAAACAAAAGAAACCGACTTCATTTATGCTAAATTTAACAGCGATACTAAATTAGTTGAAGTTTTGTGAATCTATTCTAAAATATTAGGGTGGATGATGGGATAATAATTAGTGTTACAATGATACCAGTATCAGGCGGAAGGAGAAACGCCGATACAATCAGCACCTGGGAGATTACTGTGGTAAGTTTCCAGCTAGTAAGAGTGAATTAAATATTAATCCTGTCTTGTGCATTAGCAATTTATAGGGAGTAATTTTCTTATTACTGCTGTAGCCATGCTTTTAAGTTACCATAACAGGGTTGTGTAAGGTTACTTAATGTTAAAGCTAACGTAACTTTAGTCGACAGAGAATTCAGCTAACGATAAGATTAGCACCAAAAACTAACTATAAGAGTACTGAACAATAAACTAGGTTTTTATATTTGAATAAGGCGCTGTGAAGACTTTCTTGACTTCATAGCGCCTTATTAAATAAATAAAAAACTTAGCCACTAACGTCTAAGTCAGCTCCTCCGTGCGCGCGCACATCGGGTGGACAGAAGGTGCGCGCAAATGGAAATACGCTTCCAACCGGAGTATTTCCATTTGCGTTATCCACAGTAGTTAGAAGAGCAGCATGATTGGTTATGAACAGCATTTAGCTGAGAACAAGGTGAAGCGAAAACTGTCTGCGTGAAATTAAACCGTGTCAGGCTGAGACAAACCAGTAAATCACCTGAGCAGCAAATGATGGAGGGGGACAGGACGGATGATGCCAGGGCATTATTTCTAAACTTCACTCAGTATTTTGATGTCTTGAATATGATTTATTTTATTGATATTTTATTTTGTTTAAAGTGGGATATTGTTAAGTGTATAGTAATTTTCCTGTTATACATTTTACTGTTGCTGCTCTAGATGCAACATTTACTCATACCGTATTTTCACGACCATAAGGCGCACCGTACTAAAAGGCGCAGTCTCAGTTATGTGTGCCATTACTGTATTTAACACACACATAAGGCGCACCGGACTATAGGGCGCAGGTTTTATATACCGGTACATATCCTCTACTACATTTAAATACCTCTACTGCGTATTTAAAAATAGAGCGGGAGCAAAACTGAGTATGTTTGTGCTTTATTCATGCATTTATTACAAAGTATTAATCAAACCTAGGGGCTGGCCGTGAGACAGACACATCGCTGGTGACACAGAGCGCTGTGATCACTCCTCTGAAACAGTTTATTGACGCATAAATTAACTTAAAATGCAGAAATATGCCGGCAGAATATGTTTGCGTTTATTATCCTGGTGCCTGCAGTTTAGATTATTTAGATGAAAAACACCTACCAGCTGCCGCGGTGAACCGCGAGGAGGCGACCTGGCCAGAGGCTGCTGTTGAATGGGATCCTACTGACAGCACACCGCTGTATGTGGGGGTCTGAGCGGCTCCGACAGAAATAATATTGGAAGGCAGGATAATAAAACTGGATGAACTGACTGCAGTGATTAAGTTTTCAGGTGGACTTTCTCACTTAAAAACATATTAAGACTACTTTATTCCCACTGATCACAGCAAATATAGCTGCAAGGCAAAGAAAGGATAGCTCCACCCAACGCACGTCAGACACACTTTTGCACCGCGCAGCCAGAGCTGCAAAGCTGCTTCAGCCGCGCGACAGAACTAAACTGGTACAAGTAGCAAAAATGAAGCAACAGACGCGATTTTGCTGCTCTTGCTGCGTCCGGTGTGAAAGCAGCATTACTTTGAACGGCTTATTCACACCGATGTCGAGCGGTTTAAGTTCCTTTGTCAGACCTCCTGGAATAACAGCAAGCACAGCGGTAATTATTTTCACCATGTTTATCACATCGGCTGTGAGATGGGCATGCATGGAGTCACAGATTAACAGCGATGGTGATTAGTGGAAAAAAACACCTGGTCTCCTTACATACACCTCCCTCAGCAACTCTTTCATCATCTCCTCATTGAGGACACTTCCCCCTTTAACGTTCTCATGGTGGTCTCAAACGTCCGCAGTAACAACACACATAGGGTGCACCGCACCATAGGGCACGCTGCACATTTTGAGGGGAAAAAAAGACGTTTATATGCGCCTTATAGTCGCGAAAATACGGTACTTCAAATGCTAATCAATTCTAAAACTGAAAGCTAAAACTTTATCTACCTTTAGATTTATAATTATCTGTACTGGACTGGTATTGCTAAAGACCTGGGCAGATTTAATTAAGTAATAATAAATTTTGCATGCACGTTAACAGTACAAAGCCCAGAGATATGACAATTTCCGTCAGCCTCCAGTCTCCCCAACAGTACTTTCCAACTCATGAATCCCTTTTCAGATGTAAATGCCCCATTAGCTCTGTCATTGGAGAGCCATTCCAGCCCCTTCAGATTTGGCTTTAGCTCAAGCCTCTCTCTTTAGTGTTTTACCTTATATTTGTAATAAATTATAACTAGATCTACGTCATCAGTGTCACCAACACCAGAGTGATTTCACACAGCTGAGCTACCAGTGCCACGATCAGACAATAACTGATCTGTATGAAAATAGCTGCATGAGCTGGAATTCTGCAGAGAGGGAAAGCAAGAATATTTATACAATAATGACCATCTGCCTTATTTACTACCGGGCAAATATCACTCAAGTATATTCCTAAGCAGAGAGACAGCATCGTCTCTACAAATTCTACAAAACAGACAACTCTCCGCAACCACAGCAAGGCAGACAGTAAGCTACAACCGTAGTTTACTCAAAACAAGTCTCCTATCGCGCTGGGAAAATTACATTGGACCCTATGCAGAGCTCGCTCCTCCATCGATGCTTAGGGACCGTCTGCAATTTGCAACACCATAAAAATAATCAGAGAGAAATATTCAAATTTGTCACCTAGGAGAGGTGGATTATTATCAAATAATTTCAAGTGTATCTCACATCATGTCTTTAATATATCATTTATTGGATTGGAAAATAATACTTTTTTTTTTTCTTTTAGGAATTTCCCAAAGCCTAAATGACAAATGGCAGCTCTATTTTGTTATGAGAATAAGTATAAAATGAGCAATGACTACACTATAGATCATTGTAGTGTACTGTTCTTTTCTTTAAAAAAAAAAAAAAGGTATCTTTTTCTTCTTGACTCTGAACATTATTTTCAGATAACCTAAAAACAATGATTTCATTACATTAGTTAAATATTAGAAATAAGGATTTTTGGAGACTCAAACTCCAACAAACAGAAAGGAAAAGAGCAAAAAAAAAAAAAAAAGAAATATCTTATAAACCTTTTCCCTTTAAAATGTAGCTGTAAAGATGATTTGGAACTCCAATACAAACATATAATCAGATTTTCAATTACTTGTCTGTCTTAGCTGAAAGGGGACACGTCAGGTTTAACACAATAAAAGCTGGTGACGCAAAAGTCATGCACTGTGTCACCTCAGTATTTTTTTTTTTTCCTCCAGCAGGATTCCTTGAAAATTCCTTCTGTGTTTGCTGATCATGAAAAAAAGATGATATTTCTTTAATAGTCTTCCTTGTTTCTCAGAGGAAACGATATAATCTGCTTCGTGTTGAATATGACAGAGAGGCTGAATGTGTCTGACTGTGTGTGGAAGTAAGTAAAGCAGTGGTGGGCACCGAAACCGTGGGGAAGTGTGGGGTTTTATTAGTCAGTCAATCAGGCTGTTGTATAACAGCTGACGTATTGCAGTGTACAAGTTGAAAGCTAATGTCTATGATGTAAAAAAACAAAAAACATCATGAAGGAATTGGGGCTGCAAGGCAGAAAAAGGAGTAACAAGATGACAGAAATGATCTCATACCCCTGATTGGCAGTTCCTTCGGTCTGTGAATCTTCCAGGATTCCCAGCCAGATGTTATCCTCTGAAATCTGGAGAAATTATCATTTCCAAAATGACAGAAATTCAATAACAACAAAACCCACTTCTTTTAATTTTCTAGACCGGTGATTATTCCAGCTCATGAGTGCTACACATAATACAAGTCATTACCTGTAATAACTGTCTTTACTGTGAATAAGGGCTGCTCCTTGTAATCTATTACAAACTTTCAATGACACATTATGGGGCCATATTTTTTTGTGTGGTTTCATTTTATTATAACCCCCCCTACACATTTTCTAGCTTGATTGGGGCATGTAAAACTCCTCTTACATAGGTGTTTGCTTAGAGGTCATCCAACTCAGCGATGTTGGTAATCCTCTGCAGTATTACCAGCCTGTAAATCTCTAGGTCCCTATACTTGTCTTTATAGAGAAAAAAATATATTGTTTGGCCTTTTTTGTAATGTAGTGTGCAATATGTATTTCCAACTCAGTTCTTCCATGTGTAATTGTTGTTTTAAACTTGAAACATATTTCATCTCCTTTTGTTTAATGCTCGGGCAGGTTTAGCAGGAATCCCCCCCCCCCCCCCCCCCCCCTTAAATCAAAGAATTTTTGTTTTATTCTGAGTTGCAATTCTTTGTTCTTGGGCCAGAAGAAATCCAAGACTTCTGAGAGGGGTCTGGCTTAGGGTGGCCAGATGTCCGGCTTTAGGGCGGACAGTCCGGATTTTCATTGCACTGTCCGGCGTCCGGCGCCGCATCCAGCCGGACGTGTATTTGCCCTCCTTTACACCCAGATTCCACATACTCTGTCAGTGCTCCGCTCCGCTCAAGTACGTCGTGCGAAGTACTTGTCTGTCATGTAAATCAATGAGAGCTGTTCCACATCCTCCGCTACTCCTCCGCACGTCTCTGTCCACGTACGTTTTCTCCGTCTTTCACCATCAAAATACGGAACTGAGCTCTTTTTGTCTCCGCTCCCGTCAGTCCAGATCAAGACCCGCAATTGCAATCGCACCAAACAGGATAAAGAATGTAGTGAAGACCCGGTTTGTCAAATTAAATTATAGTAAAAACAGGTCGGTTACTAGAAATTAGAGCATAGTTCGTATATATTCCCAAAATTAAGAGCAATTAATTAAATAACTGGATGCAGACTATTGGTGCTTCAACAGACCAAAAAATTCTTATTGCAGGAATGGATGAAGAGATGATGAGTTTGGAAGCGGAGAACAAACATAGTTCATACAAACTATGGATGATCCTGTTTATTCCTGTTACAAAAATCCACAGCAGAAAGAGAAAATATTTGGGCAGAAACTGAACATCTGCTGGATGATGATGGGGATTTTTTTTAATATGTCATATTAAATTAAACGTTCACAGGGTTTATACCGGAATGAGGAACTCTAATTTAATGCTCTTTTAATGCTATTAGAAATAATTTGAATTTCATCAACAAGTATCATGTACACAAGTTATTAGTATACATGAAATAAGGAGCTGTAAGCACAGTTCCATGACTCAAGTTTGTGTATATATATATATATATATATATATATATATATATATATATATATATATATATATATATATATATATATATATATATACTATATAGATATATATAGATAGATAGATAACATGGTGAAATCATCTTTACTCTCGACAGGCTGCAGCCATGTCACGAATTCCTCTTTTCCAGCCACTTTTTGACATTTGTATTGTCCTATTCACTAGCTCTCTCTCCGCCTCAAGCTTCTTTTCCAAACAACTGCTTTATGATCAATTGCAGCAGTTCTGCTCAAATTAATCGTGTCAAAAAATAGTCACTTTTTAAACACCACAATGTATTAAATAAATACAAATGCTGGGAACCAATTCTTTTTTTACATCTCTTTAATATTTTGTTCTATTCAACTATACAAGCATCATCTTTAAACTACTAAGAATTGTACTATAAATGTGACTTTACCCGATTCTTATGTACACCTTAGTAATTGATATGCCGCACAATGTCCTCCTTTTTGGTGCTATAGAAATGGCCACCCTAGTCTGGCTTAAGACCTACACTACATGGACCCAGAGCTGCACTTTCAGGACCCTGACTGCCGACCTGCACTTAGAAACAGAAGTTTATTCGAAGACTTTTAAAGTAAAAGTGAAGTTGATTTGAAGCCCTTCTAAAGTAAAAGATAGCATCAATAAACTCCTCATGAAGCTAGCTTCCTTTCAAAAACAAGTATTGTTATGTTCGGAACTTATGTACAATTTTACTCCCCACAAAACTCCTATCTGGAATAATAGATACTGTATGTGCTACATATAAATAAGTCTCTGTATTTAAATTGCTGGATGGAGAAGGAAATTTGGTCTATACAACATTTTCTAAACCATAACGGAGGTTGGCAGTGCTATAAGGATTTTTGCTTACTGTATCATTTAAACTGCTCCTATCCTCAGTTTAACAATGTCATGAACTCTAATCCGGCAGTAAATATGTGCTGTGCAATATTCCTGAGAGCTTTGCATACAACTTCTGGAATAAACTTCCGGTCCTGACAGTGCAGGAGACCCCATTTTGCAGGTCTGCAACAAAGGGTCCTGACAGTGCAGATCTGCAGCCAGACTCTCATCAGACTTCTACCTGTACACTGCTTTAACATTGTAAGAAAGCAAGTCTAAAAAGGAATTTAAAGTGTGGGTTGTAGTGCAGTCATAGGTGAAAAAGGTTTAGAGAGATGGACTGAGAAAACAACCTTGAGGGAAACTAGTGCGGAGGATGACATTTCGTAAGGTATGTGTTTACCCAGGCTAACATGCTTAAGGCTAGATGTTTGGGAATCCTTAACCCAAAGACATACCAGGCTATTCATATTTCACTTTACAGGAGCTATTATGTAGATATCCTCATATATAGGGTGACCATATTTTCATTTGGGAAAACCAGGACACCTTGGAGCGGGGGGGGGGGGGGGGGGGTGGGGGGTGGGGGGGGGGGGGGGTGGGGGGGCGGAATGTTACTTGGCGCACAACAGTGGTGAAAATTGGAAGTTCAGTTTAAAATATAATATAACTCTGTGAATAGTTCCATCTGAAATGAATGAAAATAGTTGTTTTAATGGTTATTGAGTCAGATATGTGGCGGTAATGTTTGATTTATCTAAAGGTTTTTATCTGTTACTGTGTAAATGGGTTTGGCTGTAATTTAAGGACAGATTCTAATAGATCTGCAGAGTGGGAACTATAAATCTGATAGTTTTATTTTTTATTGTTGTTTTGCACAATATGCTTAACTAAGTATTTTTTGTTGTTGAATATTAGAGATTTTGCAGATATATTTTGTAGATACATTGTTTAGATTTACTTATATATTTCTATCCCTTTTATAGAATAGAATAGAAAATCCCTTTACTGTCCCACAATGGGCAGATTTACAGCAGCAGAAAGATTATTGAAAATGGTCACACAAATGAGGACCATAGAAAAATGTATAAGAATAACATAATAGGGAAGAGTTAAAATATAAAAAATGCAATTCTGTAAAGTGTTTTAGCAATATAAAACTGTAGAATAAATAACCAATATGCAGCTATGGACATTTTTCCAGTAATGGATATTTGAAAATAGCAGCAACATCAGAGATGTGCAGAATGACAGCAGCATGTTATTTAACTGATTAAGGTTTCTATCATTACATTTGATTTTATTTGTTCCTGCTCACGGTGGTTGGAACATTTATTCCACTCTGGATTCTTGTGAGTGTAGTCTTTGTTCACTTTAACTTTTTAAAAAATAATTAATTCTTTTCCTGCTTTGTGTGTCAACTTTCACGGTTGCTAGCAACAGAGCATACGGCGGTAAAACCCGCCGAAGGGTGGACCTGTTTTAATTTACAGCCAAAACTCTTCCGGCCTCCTTATTTTCAAGGATTTTCGAAGGATCCAGTCTAGGTAGACCGCGTCCTTGGAGGATGCGTCCTAGGTTTTCGAACAGAGCAAGAGCCTCTGATTAAGAACAGGGCTGCCCGCACTGACGCGGCTCAGGGATTACGTCACACGGAGCGTCGTGCGCAGTGAAATCAGGACATTTCCTCACTTTCTAAAAAAAAACCCGGGACGCCCGGGACAGGACGTGAAATACGGATATGTCCCGGGAAATACGGACGTTTGGTCACCCTACTCATATATTACAACCACCTTTCCTACAAATGCTATTCAATACTTTTTCCACAACCTCACTGAGTGACTTCAAGGAAATATTATAGTCCTTAAATGGTTCTTGAGCTTCTTGAAAATGCATGCTAAGATTTTTATACCATCCTTTTATCACTTATTTAAAACTTGCATCTCGCAGTTGACTTTTTCTGTAGCCTGTTAATTTGCCCATATCTTCAAATCTGACGAATGTCTCAAACTATCAACTAACCTCAATTCTTCCAATTCTTTTAATTTTCGCAAAAGTAACTGAATTTTTCAATAGGCTAATTTTCCAAAAATAAGCTTAAACATTTTGCTCAACACCTGCAACTAGGCTAATGTATGTTAATTTTTCTCCTGTTTGTCTTGAGTAATTTCATCTTAAGTAATTATCAAAATTAGGGTTGGGCCGATAGACGATACTAACGTCCATCGGCGATGGAGGCAATGTGGTTGTAAAACATTGGGGAACAGATAATGATAGCAAGTAGCCTCGTGAGACCATCCTGATCTTGCGAGCTTTCAAGGTTTCACTCGCAGATCAGTTTAGAGATTCTCCGTTAAAGAAAATTTGGAGCCGTTCACCTAACGAACGTCCAATCAGCATTGGCTTTGAGGCGGGTTGAGGTGTGACGCAACGAGAAGCGCGACAGTTCAGTCTAAAGAACATGGCGGCTTCAGCCGATGAAACTAGCGTTAGCGTGGCTATCGAGCAAGTTTTATTGGAATTACACAGTATTTCTTCACTGAAAGAAGAGCAAAACACTGCTCTGGAGGCTTTTCTCAGAGGAAAAGATGTTTTTGCTCTTCTCCTGACTGGTTTCGGCAAGAGTTTGATCTATCAATTGGCTTCTCTTCGTTGTCGCTCTGTTAGTACATCATATGGGCGACAGTGGCGTCGGATGTAGGAGTTTGCCCTGAAATCGAAGGGTTGACGGTTCAAGACCTGACTCCGACTTTCAGTGTCGTTGTGTCCTTGGGCAAGACACTTCACCTGCATTGTCTACTGATGGTGGTCAGAGGGCCCCGTGGCGCCCGCTTCTGTCAGTGAGCCCCAGGGCAGCTGTGGCTACAATGTAGCTTGCCACCATCAGTGTGTGAGTGTGCAGGCGCGGATTCAGGTGGGGGGCGCGCGCACCCCCTTTGGGATATGGCAAGCCGATTGGGCCAATAATCGTCCGTACAATAACGCGGAGTTCCAACCCGTATTTTATGCGAGCACGCGTTTTTTACGTCACAGCGCGTTTCCAGCCAGACCATGCGGTGACGTAAAAAATGCGCGCTCGCGTAAAATACGGGTTGGAACTGCGCGTTATTGTACGGACGATTATTGGCCCAATCGGCTTGCCATACAACAATGGTGGCGTTGTGAGCACGAGGAGACCTGGAAGATTTAAGGCCAAACAAGAAAACCAGACAACCATCTCTTTTAAGATTCTGGTCCAATCCAACAGAAGGGTAAGTAGAAACCAACTTTATCACTTTATTTTCTATAGGCTTATGTCTATAATCTAAATAACACAGATTGAAATGTTTATATCTTGTTTTCTATTCTTCAGTGGACCTGGCACAACTACAGAAAATGACCACAGCGTTGACCTGTATGAACGTTCAGATATTGGAGACGCACAGATAAAAGGTATGATGATTGCTAGAAAATGTTGATAATGAGAAAACATTATCAACATTGTTGATTTTGGATAAACAAGTTGTTTAAAGTTGCAAAGTAATGCAATTGTAGGAATACTTTAACCAGTAACGGGAAAGTTATGAAAATTGCAGTGTTTGATAAGTAATAAAAAGAGTGTACAATTAACAAAAATAAGCAACATTAGTTGCCATTGACATGCATACAATAGTTATTTTGTAGTGTGTATTTTTGGTTCTAAACCTGTACCACATGTGTTGTACTATTAAAAATAAGAATGGTATCCTTTATGAAAACATTACTAACTTTTATCAATTGGTAAGGATCCAAATCAACGAATGCTCTAAGCACATGCTTGGAGTCTAAGGGAGTCTTGTTAACATTGTGATATGATAACTACAAATCTGGTGTTATTTGTTTTCAGTGCATTTCATATTTTACAATAAAAATACAATTTACTTTTAAGTAAATTCAGTTTTGTGCACCTGGAGATATGTGTTCAGTGAATTTAATTTACGATAAAAACACAACTTTAAATTGTTTTGTGGCTCCGCCTGAGATTACAAGGTTCACCTGATCACAAAAATTATTTTCTTTTCCAGATGAACAACAAGGACCGTGTTTCGATGTAAAGACAACTGAAGAGCCGGCGCTCAACCAAGCGGATTTGTCCCAAACAACTTACGACATAGGCTAGTAATAGTTGTATTTTTTTCAATGTCAAAACAACTAATTTTGTTTTTGTTTTACACGACTGACTTTTTTGCTTAATCTTGAAATCTTACATTTCATAATAATTATTTCATAATAAAGCAAGACTATACAAAAGCTTCATGTAGGCAGATTTACAACTCCACCAGCACCCATACAAAATTGACAATATAAATATCAATATTATTACAGATATATCAAAGGCCAAGGACCGGATTGGTGAAATGGACGACTCTGGAAAATTCCAACTTCTTCAGACCAGAAAACCACCCAAATCTTTCAATTTCCCTGCCAGAGAATTTAAAGACAACCGAAGAGCCAGTGGGATGACCAAAAGAACATGCCAGAGGGACTGGCTGGACAAGTATGACTTTTTTATCATTTTTACATCATATAAAGATGATCTACCGTCAGGATCAACATTCTGGCAGGCAGTGAAGTTGTGGCACACAAACTGGTCATCATCAGTGGAAAAACCCAGCTCTCTCCCTGAAATTCTAAAGATGACAAATATGAAGTGCTACCCAAACTTTTATATGATTCTTCACCTTCTGTCAGTCATACCTGTTACCAGTGCTTCTGTGGAACTTTGTTTTTCAACAGTTTATCTTGTTAAAATATATTCAAAACTCCTTTGTCTTACTTGAACCATACATGAACCCAAGTCCTTGGGTTTTTTTTTTTATTTCATGTTCTGTGTAAATATCATTTCTGGAAATAAAGAAACTCCTTGTTTAATTGTTGATGAGGATCATTTTTTCTTCAAACTACCTTTTAATCTTGTGCATGCTTAAAAAAACCGAGAGATCCTTTTTTAATTACAATAATGTAATCATGCTAATTCTACTTATGTTCATCCATTAAAATTATCAATTAAAAACCCTTGGATGAATAATTAGGGTAGTGTGAAAGAGTGAAGATGGTATTCTTTGGTCTTTTAGCCTCACATTGTCTTGACCTGTGACCCTTGACCCCGTGACCCCATGACCCTTAGGTGCGCACCCCCCTTTGAAAAATCTTGGATCCGCCCCTGGTGTGTGTGTGAATGGGTGAATGAATGTAGTGTAAAGCGCTTTGGTCAAGTCTCCTGACTTGAATAAAGGCGCTGTATAAGTACATGCCATTTACCATTTACCATATGCTTCGTTGATCTGATTGGTTTATTTGGCCCGTCTATCACCAACATAGGCCAATCAGCTAACCAGTATTTTCGCCCCTTCCCAAAATTACTTCAACGGAAGGTTTCCAGCATATCCATCTGGCGGAGTCAGGTTAGATAGCTAGAGCAAGAGAAGGTGAATTTTATTGATCAAAGTTAATTTATTTCACAGCACCAACAAAACTGAGGATAAGAAGCTGAACAAAGATCACAGAACGGCAAGTACATTTAATCTATTTATTACAAAGTTCCAGGAGAATTAAATGTGTAGCCTTAGGGTCGCGGATCCTAACATATTCATGCGGTTTACACGAGTATAGAAAGACAGAAAATAAGAAGACTGAGTTGTAGGGGTGGGTGGTAAGACCAAAATTCTGTTTCACGATTTGACTAATTTTATTTCATGGTAACAATATATTTCACAATATAGTTGTTTAAGTATAGTTAGTCTTGAAAAATCTACAAAAAAAGGATTTGTATAATAAATAAACCCAAATTCTTTAGAAATTAATAATAGCTATTGTATTCTGCCAATGTTTAAAGTATTTAATCTTTATTTGATTGACATTTTTATGTGTGGTAATGTGGCCTTTTTGCTACGTTTGTTGCATGTTTTCTGGTTTTGGATTTTCTTTAATTTTGAACTTGTTTGATTGTTTTCGATTTTGTGTGTTGCATGTTTTTTTTTTTGGGGGGGATTTTGTTTGGAGGCCACATTGCCACTCACACCTGGACACGCCCACAGCGGCGGCACAGGTGTTCTCAATCAGCTGAGCAGCATACAGACGGTGGTGTTTGTAATAAAAAGGCAGCTGTTTGGATTGGAGAGAGGTCCTGGACATGGGAAGACACACCGGACATGGGAAGGCCGATCATGGAGGGAGCCGGACGGAGCGGGTGAGAGAGAAGCAGCAGGAGAGGTTTGGGAACTGACGGCCGAGGCCCGCTGGAGCGAGGTGCAGAGACGCGCACCGGAGCGAGGTGCAGAGACGCGCACCGGAGCGAGGTGCAGGGACGCGCACCGGAGCGAGGTGCAGGGACGCGCACCGGAGCGAGGTGCAGGGACGCGCACCGGAGCGAGGTGCAGAGACGCGCACCGGAGCAAGGTGAAGAGGCCCGTCATGGAGCGAGGCGTCAGAGGCACGCTGGCGAGAGGCGCGTGTTGGAGGTGACCTCGCTAAGGCCAGCTATGCTGGAGAGGCCCACACGTGCAGCGTGCCAGAACGAGGATCCAGCGCTGGGGTGGACGGGGCCCTCCATTGTACCCGCCAAGTGCGCTTCTTTTAACAGACTGGCCCGTTGACTCTGCTGCTCTTCTTCGCCTGTATTTTTATTTTTAATCTTTTTCCTTTTAACTTATCTTTTTTTATTGGACTTTAATCGATTAAACTTTTTAGGGCTCTGCTCACAATCGCCGCAGTCTGTTTGGTTTTATGGTTTTTTAAGATGATCGCACCTCTCGGGTGCCACAGAATCTTAGTTATTTAAAAAAATTCTGTTCTGCAGGGTGGGGTATCCATTCAGCAAAAACGAGAGGTCATCATCCAATGTCTTATTGATCATCTAGGAGAAGATGCATGTCCCTTGATGAAGAACTTTGAGGTTAGTTAAATACTTTTTAGGATTAAGTGCTGCTTTGTAAGTTTTAAGTAATTTATTAATTGATGTTGTCAAACGTATCGATACTCAAAAAAGTATCGATACTGAAACGTTGTATCTGGATACAATACTCATTTTCAAAAGTATCGATACAGTGCTACCACCAGTGGCACCTAAACAGCCATTCATCTAAAGTGCAGAATAGAGGAAAATGCAATTTCAGAACACTGTGTAATTGAATAATTCTGTGCACTTTTCAGTTTCACACTTTTTTTTGAAACAGGTGCAGCTGCTGAGAATTATTTTTGTTTCTTAACCGGTTTGGCAAGTGCCATTATGTGTGCAAAGCATAGCCAAGAAAGGAAAACTTGATTTTAATTTTGTTTTTTATCAGGCTTGCTTAATATTGTGCACAGCATACAACTTCAAAATATCGTTCTTATTGTTTATTGTATTTATTTATTGTATTTTATTTTTAATGAAAATATTTCTGTTGAATTTTGAAGTCTGTTTTTATCCTTGTGGTATCGAAAATGGTATCAAGTATCGAATATTTTCCTTGGTATCGGTATCGAGTTGAAAAGTTTAGTATCGTGACAACCCTAATGTGAGATAGGGTCAGGCGCTCTATTGATAGTAAACATGGCAATGGCTTCACCTGTAGCCCATTTAACTTAAGTTAAAATTGTATTCAAAATAACTTTACCTGATGGGCCTTCACCTAATTTTATGTGTAACTTCAAAGTGACAACACTGGCACGGCTTCCTTTAGACGGGCTCTTTATTAAATGCCGTGAAAACTACAGAAATAGAAGACAAAGTTTTAGATATCGATACATTTACAATCAGGTGATAGTGTTAATTTTACCAGCCATTTTTAAATTTAGTTTCAGTTTTAGTCCAGTTTCAGCATCGCTTGTTAGTTTTTATCACATTTAGTCGACATCATCCCATTTTTATTTAGTCTAGTTTTAGTCGAGCATTTTGGTCTTTATTTTAGTCCAAGAAAACATAATTTTTTTCGTTTAGTTTTAGTCAACAAAAAACGTCAACATTTTAGTATAGTTTATTCAGGACATAATTTTAACCGTTTACTTTTTTGTCAGCAGATAATATTTAACATTTCCTAAAATTATTTCACATTTCAACATTTTCTTTCATCTTTTTGATTAAAAAAACCCCCCACAATTTTAAGGAACACATGCAGACATGGAAGATGTTCTGGCAATATTTGCATATTTATTTTGAACATTGTTAAGGTTCAAAGACACAAACACAAATGCTAAAACAAATAAAATACACCCGACAAAGGAAACAAATAAATAAAATAAAGTGTCTTATGAACTTTACACAAGTGCTGGCTGTTTAAAGCTAGTTCACATAGAATAATAAAAATAGATTTGAGATCAATGTTGTGAAAAAAAACTCCAACTGATACAACAAAAGTGCTTTCCTGCCAGCTAGTTCACATGGTATATAAAGGTACAGTATTTAAGGTGAAACAAGGCATAGCTTGCTAGTCCTGAGAGTCAACTTTGTATTTGGTGTGGGCAATTAAGGAAGCTTGTATAGCTGGCCTGTCATTGTTCCTGGATGGCTGGTAGGTTGTTGGTGGTGGTGTATCTTCAATCTGGAACAGAAATTAATACAATGTCAGGATAGATGCACAGCACAACAGGAATTCCAAGTGTATAAGTAGCATATACAGTAGGTCTGTTTTTTTCCTTAACAAAAACTAAGTCTCTGTAAAAACTACATTTGACAATCAATTTCAAACTCATACAAACAACCTATCATTTTATGCAGGAATAAATTGCAGACATTTTTTTGTGTGCATGTACAGGTGCTGGTCATAAAATTAGAATATCATGAAAAAGTAGATTGATTTCAGTAATTCCATTTAAAAAGTGAAACTTGTATATTATATTCATACATTACATACAAACTCATATATTTCAGATGTTTATTTTGTTTAATTTTGATGATTACAAATGACAACAAATGAAAATCTCAAATTCATCATATCAGAAAATTAGAATATTGTGAAAAGGTTCAAAATTGATGGCCCCTGGTGCCACACTCTAATCAGCTAATTAACTCAAACCACCTGCAAAAGCCTTTAAATGGTCTTTCAGTCTAGTTCTATAGGCTACACAATCATGGGGAAGACTGCTGACTTGACAGTTGTCCAAAAGACGACCATCGACACCTTGCACAAGGAGGGCAAGACACAAAAGGTCATCGCTAAAGAGGCTGGCTGTTCACAGAGCTCAGTGTCCAAGCACATTAATAGAGAGGCGAAGGGAAGGAAAAGATGTGGTCGAAAAAAGTGTACAAGCAAGAGAGATAACCGCACCCTGGAGAGGATTGTGAAACAAAACCCATTCAAAAATGTGGGGGAGATTCACAAAGAGTGGACTGCAGCTGGAGTGAGTGCTTCAAGAACCACCACACACAGACGTATGAAAGACATGGGTTTCTGCTGTCGCATTCCTTGTGTCAAGCCACTCTTGAACCACAGACAGCGTCAGAAGCGTCTTGCCTGGGCTAAAGAGAAACAGGACTGGACTGCTGGTGAGTGGTCCAAAGTCATGTTCTCTGATGAAAGTAAATTTTGCATTTCCTTTGGAAATCAAGGTCCCAGAGTCTGGAGGAAAAGAAGAGAGGCACTTCATCCACGTTGCTTGAAGTCCAGTGTAAAGTTTCCACAGTCAGTGATGGTTTGGGGTGCCATGTCATCTGCTGGTGTTGGTCCATTGTGTTTTCTGAGGTCCAGGGTCAACGCAGCCACATACCAGGAAGTTTTAGAGCACTTCATGCTTCCTGCAGCTGACCAACTTTTTGGAGATGCAGATTTCATTTTCCAACAGGACTTGGCACCTGCACACAGTGCCAAAGCTACCAGTACCTGGTTGAAGGACCATGGTATCCCTGTTCTTAATTGGCCAGCAAACTCTCCTGACCTTAACCCCATAGAAAATCTATGGGGTATTGTGAAGAAGAAGATGCAATACACCAGACCCAACAATTCAGAAGAGCTAAAAGCCACTATTAGAGCAACCTGGGCTATCATAACACCTGAGCAATGCCACAGACTGATCGACTCCATGCCACGCCGCATTGCTGCAGTAATACAGGCCAAAGGAGGCCCAACTAAATACTGAGTGCTGTACATGCTCATACTTTTCATGTTCATACTTTTCAGTTGGCCAACATTTCTATAAATCCTTTGTTTTTATTGGTCTTCAGTAATATTCTAATTTTCTGATATGATGAATTTGAGATTTTCATTTGTTGTCATTTGTAATCATCAAAATTAAACAAAATAAACATCTGAAATATATGAGTTTGTATGTAATGTATGAATATAATATACAAGTTTCACTTTTTAAATGGAATTACTGAAATCAATCTACTTTTTCATGATATTCTAATTTTATGACCAGCACCTGTATTTTGGTTGTATTAATATCAATGCCAATTCAAATCATATGTCCTTGTAATAGTAATGTGCAGATAAACATAGCAGCATTTTATGTCACCAAATAAAGACATTGGGAGTTTGCATCCCAATCCCTGCAGTGGTTACCCTAGCAACCGCCCCAGCGCACGCTGTAGGTCTTGGCAGGAGGGAGCCAGCAGAACTACGTCATCCGCAAAAAGCAGGGACGAGATCCGCTGTTCCCCAAACCAGACCCCCTCCGGTCCTTGGCTGCACCTAGAAATCCTGTCCATAAAAGTTGTGAACAGGACCGGTGACAGAGGGCAGCCCTGTCGGAGTCCAACATGCACTGGGAACAGGTCCGACTTAATGCCGGCAATGCGAACCAGACTCCTGCTCCGCTTGTACAAAGAACGGATGGCCCCTAATAAAGGGCCCCCGACTCCATACTCCTGGAGCACCCCCCACAGGGCAGCACGAGGGACACGGTCGAATGCCTTCTCCAAGTCCACAAAACACATGTGGACTGGTTGGGCAGACTGGTTGGGCAAACTACCTCAAGCACCCTACAGAGGATGTAGAGCTGGTCCACCGTTCCACGGCCAGGACGAAAACCACACTGCTCCTCCTGCAGCCGAGGTTCGACAATCAGCCGGACTCTCCTCTCCAGCACCCTGGCATAGGCCTTTCCGGGGAGGCTGAGAAGTGTGATTCCCCGATAGTTGGAACACACCCTCCGGTCCCCCTTCTTGTGGAGGGGAACCACCACCCCAGTCTGCCAATCCAGGGGGACTGTCCCCGACCTCCACGCGATGTTGAAGAGACGTGTCAACCATGACAGCCCGACAACATCCAGAGCTCTGAGATACTCAGGACGGATCTCGTCCACCCCCGAAGCCTGGGCACCGTGGAGTTTTTTGACTACCTCGATGACTTCAGCCTGGGTGATGAACGAATCCAGCCCCAAGCACCTCATCTCTTCTTCCCCCACGGAAGGCGTGTCTGTCGGGTTGAGGAGATCCTCAAAGTATTCCTTCCACCGCCCGACAATATCCTCCTTCAACGTCAGCAGCTCCCCACTCCCACTGAAAACAGTGTTAGTGAAGCACTGCTTTCCCCTCCGGAGGCGCCGGACGGTTTGCCAGAATCGCTTTGAGGTCAACCGATAGTCTTTTTCCATGGCCTCTCCGAACTCCTCCCAGGCCCGAGATTTTGCCTCTGCAACCGCCCGGGCCGCGACACGCTTGGCCTCACGGTACCTGCTTGCTGCTTCAGGAGTCCCACAAGCCAGCCAGGCTCGATAGGACTCCTTCTTCAGCTTGACAGCATCCCTTACTATCGGTGTCCACCACCGGGTTCGGGGATTGCCACCACGACAGGCACCGCAAACCTTACGGCCACAGCTACGGGCAGCTGCATCGACAATAGAGGCAGAGAACACAGCCCATTCGGACTCCATGTCTCCAACCTCCCTTGGAACCTGAGAGAAGCTCTCCCGGAGGTGGGAGTTGAACACGTCCTTGACCGAGGGCTCCACCAGACGTTCCCAGCAGACCCTCACTACACGTTTGGGCCTGCCGAGTCTTTCAGGCTTCCTCTTCTTCCAGCGTATCCAGCTCACCACCAGGTGGTGGTCGGTGGACAGCTCCGCCCCTCTCTTCACCCGAGTGTCCAAGACATGCGGCCGAAGATCAGAAGATACGACTACAAAGTCGATCATCAACCTTCGGCCTAGGGTGTCGTGGTGCCAAGTGCAACGATGGACATCCTTATGCCTGAACATGGTGTTCATTATGGACAATCCGTGACTTGCACAGAAGTCCAATAATGAGACACCACTCGGGTTCAGAGCTGGGGGCCCGTTCCTCCCAATCACGCCCCTCCAGGTGTCACTATCGTTTCCCACGTGGGCGTTGAAGTCTCCCAGCAGAATGATGGAATCCCCGGGAGGGGCGCTTTCTAACACCCTCCCCAGGGATGCTAAGAATGCTTCTGCTAAATGAAAAAAGCTGAAATTACATGAAGAACATATGAAAATGTGATAGGAAGTCATCAGAAACTTCAAACTGCAGAAAACAATTGAATCATCTGAAGATTTTGTAGGGTAGAATCATTTGGCAGTCAAATGGCAGAAACAGACTCATCTTAAAAGCTGCACAGCCGAACCATACATGATATCAAAAAATGTCTTTAATGTGGACACTAGAAGGGTCTTAATATAATGTCTCCCAAGTTTCTAGAAAAATTTCTAAAGAAATTTTGAAGGGGGGGCACCTACTGCCCAGAGACATGTCAGGCGTGTTATGAATTACACTGCATGAAAAGTGGGATTTTCGTCAATATGCGGCACTGTAGATTGTCGTGGAAGTTCATGTTAACGGCAGTTTACGGTAATTTGCAGGCATTGCCGAAAACTCCCATAAATTGTCAGAAATTGACGTGGGCTTTCTTAGGCAGTGTTCCCCCCATGCCTCCCCCCATGGAATTCTAGGGGAGGCTTTAACATGTAAATGAAAATGCTCTGAGCTATAGAAATGTAAATCAGGGTTGCAAACGGAGTTTTACCCCAAGTGACATTTTACTAAAAGATAAGAAAATCTCTGATACAAAGAGATCAGGCTCAGTATAGACTCTTACATTTTAGCTTGAATTGATTTATTTAATTAAAGTATAGAGACCAAAACAGATCTTAAGCTGACAGAGCAATACATTTAGAGCAGTAATTATTTTCAAAAAGATTTGAATTTAAGATAAAAAATAAAATGTTGTCTGTCAATATGCTCAATTCACAATTACTTAAGTGGAAAGGTTTCAAGAAATGAGTCTGAGATGATTCACTTTATAACCGCGCATTATCCTGCTGGAAGTAGCCATCAGAAGATTGGTACAATGTGGTCATAAGGACATAAGGTCAGCAACAATGCTGAGGTAGGCTGCCTCATTTATTTGATGCTAAATTGGGATTAAGTGGCCCAAAGTGTGGCAATAAATATCCCCCAAATAGATGGTACAAATAGATCAGGCTCAGTATGACCTAATTATAGACTCTTACATTTTAGCTTGAATTGATTTATTTAATTAAAGTACGCTAGATTATTGTGTATGCCATTAGCAATGGCAAATGTTATGTAAAAAAAATAAACAAAATAATTTATTTCAAAAATTAGTTTTAATCAGAATCAGTTGGTAAAATGTGAATCAGAATCAGCAAGGTAAAATGTGCATTCCTTGCACAGTGCTCCTTGGGATTTTTAAAGCTTGGGAAATCTTTTTGTTTCCAAATCCAGCTTTAAACTTCTCCACAACAGTGTCTCGGACCTGTCTGATGTGTTCCTTGTTCTTCATGATGCTCTCTGCACTTTAAACAGACCTCTGAGGCGATCACAGAGCAGGTGCATTTATCGGGAGACTTGATTACACACAGGTGGATTCTATTTAGTATCATTTAGGTCGACATTGGATCATTCAGAGATCCTCACTGAACTTCTGGGGAGAGTTTGCTGCACTGAAAGTAAAAGGGGCCAATTCATTTTGCACACCCCACTCTTCAGTTTTTTATTTATTAAAAAAGTTAAAAATATCCAATATATTTAATTACACTTCATGATTGGGTAAAACTAGTTGTTGATTCTTCACTAAAAAGTGTTTATGTTCGATGCCTGAAATGTGGCAAGAGTTTGAGATTTTCAAGAGAGCAGATTATTTTTGCAGGGCAAACTGTAACTGGGCTGATATCTAAGGAGAGCTCTGACAGGGTTTCACTTGCCAATAACGTACATTTATAACATAAGTTTTAGTGGTTGTAGAAGTAATAGAAAACACAGATCTGGGAACTGGAATTCTAGCAGCACTCCTACATTATTCTCTACATTTTCTCTCCGTTGTCCTTTCTTTCACGGTAAATGGTATCGGCATCTCAGATATGTTAGATTTGTTTACCAAGCTTTCCTGTCTGACCCTTCAAAACAATCTACCATCAACAGCATTGTGTTGTAGAAGCTTTTATGCAAGAGCCTTTTTTTTGGGAGTTTTAACAGCACATTTTGGAGTTTTTACGGCACTAGTGTCTCGTTTTTTTTGGCAGTAGGCTGGCAGGAAAGGGGGTATGAGAGAGGGAGAGACATGCGGCCAAGGATTCGAACCCGGGTCATCCTTGTCGAGGACTAAGGAATCTTTCTGTACATGGGTTTTGTGCGCCAAACACTGGGCAACCAAAGCACGCCCTTATGCAACAAACTTTTAAACAATTTTCCCAACATTTATGGAGAACAGCAAAGTTGCTCTTTTGTAGTTTTTATTATTTTCACCTATAAACATAGAAAAAGTCAGCAGCCTTTTGAAATGTTCTGTAGTATGGTATAAATCAAGATTCTCCAGAACATATCTCCAAAGCCTGCTATTTTCTGTAACACAAGTTGTGCTACCCGCAGTAATTGCTGATAAAAAGACTTTTAGAATTTCAATATTTCTTTATGCTATTACTAGTTTTAAATCTGTGGTAAACCATTGTTTTACAGCAACTCCTCTCTCATACAATATTGCATCTTCTAATATGTTTCCTTAAAGACTGTTTAGGTCAGGAAGCTACAAAAAGTTAAATGACCATAAACTCAATGTAAACCCCTAGCTATTATTATTTTATGTTTATTTTATTTATTTGTTTATTTATTTATATGTTTGTTTGCCTTGTTTTATTTTTATTTATTTTTTACATTCTATGTCTCATTTTTTTAAAGTTATAATGTCACCAACTGCTGTGTATCTTTGTTTGATGTTTGAATTACTCTGTATTGTTACACGGAATTGCCAATAAAGCAAAAAAAAAAAAAAACAAACAAAAAAAAAACATGATAGACGCAGCTGTTCTCGCGAGTCCTTCCGTATAACAATGACCTCGTATGTGATTGGAGGAGCTATACTCAGAAGAACTTTATCTCCAGTTCCTTTGTTTGGATTTTGTTGGTACATGATCAATGGCTGGACGACGTCTCGCGTTCAACTCGCCTTCAACTCCTCTTGGACGTGATGGCGACTCTGCAGTCGAACAACTGTGCGGGAGAGACAAACTCAAAGAAGAGAAGCTAGCGGTAAATATATGTTCGATTCAAATTTGGACACAAAGTACAGTGGATTGTTTTTTTTTTTTTTACTTTTCTGGAATATAATAGACCAGAATACAAAATCCCTTTATTCTCCCACAACGGGGAAATTGTGGTGTTGCAGCAGCAAACGGTTATAGCAAAAGTGGTTACACAATGTGGAGCTTAGAAAAGTGTATAAAAATAACATAATAAGTTACAGAGTTAAGAAAATAAACAAATATAATACTCAATTGTAAAGTGTTTTACAATATAAATACTGTGTATCTGGAGAATAAATAATCAATATACAGCTGTGGACATTTTTACAGTAATGGACTTCAGAAACAATATTTTTAACACAATGTAGCTCCTTGATGTCCACTAAGTGTTGGCATGTACCGGTATGTAGAAAGATCTAAGTGGGCTGATAGTTTCAAGGCTCTAAAGCAGGCATCCCCAAACTCGGTCCTCGAGGGCCGCTGTCCTGCAGGTGTTAGAGGTTTCCCTGCTTTAACACAGCTGATTATAATGATTGCAGTAGAGCAAAAGCCTGTTAATCAACTATCAATTAAAATCAGCTGTGCTGGAGCAGAGAAACATCTAAAACCTGCCGGACAGCGGCCCTCGAGGACCGAGTTTGGAGATGCCTGCTCTAAAGCCTGCAGTTGGTCTGTATTTATATCAATCATGTGATGCATGTTGTAAAACTACCAGCAGAACAGGTTCATAAAACCTGGATGAGATTTGAACAATTTTGTCGAAAGCCTGGAATCTCCAATTTTATTTTATTTTATTTTTTCCATTTTTTTAAATAGTTTATGTTGGGATCCAGAGGTTTGTCAACTTTTCTCCACCAGAGGAAGCCTGAGACCTTCCTCCTGAGGGCATGAGTCGACTTCTGCACACCTGTTCTCTATCTTTTCATTTGGAGGCGTATAAATGGAGGAGGATGCTGACACTTCTCTGCTAGAGTGTTGCCAGTAACGGTACCGGCTAACTTTGAGCTGCTTTAACCCTGATCTGTTTCCTGATTCTGAATCCCCTTGTCTCTGTGTTTTCTGCTACTCAGATCCTGAATAATCTGGAGATCAACCAACCTACAAGACAGAACCCTTGCTGCCTGGAGCCTTACCTGTCTGCCCTCCACCGCCGCCTCTGACCTCAGCCCTCCACCTGCCGACCGGCCTCTAGACCAGGGGTTTTCAAAGTGGGTGCCGCGGCACCTGGGGGTACAGCAGGGTCACTACAGGGGTGACCCAGGATTTTTTTCATAGAATGATGAGAGTTTTATATTGAATGTACATTTTTACATTTTAACAATTTTGTAAATTTATTTTGATGTAAGCAAATATATTCTAAGACGAGGGGCTTCATTATATGTTTTCTTTACTACTTTGAAAAAATGACAGAAAAATAATTATTATCAAATAATGTCAAATAATCATTATCAGTTTAGGGTTACCATGGCTGAGTGGAAAAATGTGTAGGGGTACCTTGATCCAAAAAAGTTTTTTTTTTTTTTTTTTTGTCTTCTTATTTCTGCTATTTAGAATTAGTCTCACATTATTTAACATACACAGCCTCAAGCAGACATAATTTGTATTGAGGAAACATTGCTTAAATCTCATCTAGATTTTATTTTGAAATAATGTAAGAAGAGATTGAGAAGAGGGTAGGGAAGGAGGACTTATTATATTTATAAAAGAAGGAATCAAATATAGTTTAACAAAAGGGTCAGATTTGAAATTAATATTCCTAGAAATCTGGGTTGGAAATAACAACATTAAACTTATAATTTTTTATAACCAAGGGAAAAGACGGTTTGCTGTATCATTGGACAACCTCTTAGTGCATTTAGAAGAAACGTTAATTTGCTGTGGTGATTTGAATTGACATATTATTGATAGTTATAATGGTCACAATGGAATAATTAAAGAAGTTATGGATGACAAAAATTGAGTGTGTATTAATGATGGGAATAGCACAAGGATTGATGTAAATAAAGATCAGTAGATATTACACTAGTTTCAAGTTATTTAGCAAGTTTCTAGTTCATGACATGTCATTAATAAATAAAAAAAAACAACAAGCAGTGATCATTATCCAATAACAATACATCAGGATTTAGGAACACAATATTACAATCATATAGGTTAACAAAAATGCTCTTTACACATTTAAACATTTGACAAATAAGTGTCTAACAGGGTTTCCGCGGGTCCTTAAAAAGTCTTAAAAGGCATTGAATTCTTCAAAATAAAACTAAGGCCTTAATTGGTATTAAAATGTCTTAAATCAGTCTTTCGTAGGTCTTAATTTTTAAAACATCATAAATAGGATAATTTTTATTATGATTTATTTTTGTAATCTAAATAAAACATTAAAATTGACCTTTTTTTTAATTTAAAAAACAATGCTTTTATTGGTTCCGTCCCAATAGCGGAACCAATAAAAGCATTGTTGCGGCCGGGACATTTGGGAAATGCGCCATTAACTTTTTGTTTGGAAAATATGAGCAAGTGTACATGTAACGAAAATTGAAAAATCCAGCCAAGAGTTTTCTCCATGGCTAAAACCAGTACCAGAGAACATACCGTAGATGAGGCACAGTGTATTTTGTGCAAGAAGTCATTCAAGCTCGGAACGATGGGAATTAAGGCAGTGGAGTCGCACATGCGAAGCGCGAAACAAAGTGTCAAAATGGAGTTACCGAGAAACAGCCGGTATTTCTCAGTTTTGTTCCACCCTTGTCTCTGCAACGCTCCACTTATCACCAAATCAAACATACTAGGGAAATGATACAAAGAAAAATAGCTGCAAAAAAGACTTAGCACCGGGTATGTTGTGGCTTTAAAACTGATTTGTTTTGTTCCTTGCTAAAGCACAGTTTGTGAATTCAGTTAAATAATTGTTAAAATATATCTGTCATTTGTGTGTTTTTAGCTTTCTTCCTGTATGGGAAGCTTTTCAAAATTTGAAACATTAGTGCAGTGGTTTATGTTATAATAAACCTTTGGGTTAAGTTGTCGCAGGCAGGTTTTTCTTGTGTTTCTTGTGAATTTGGTCTTAAATTTTTATTTCAAGTGGCATTAAAAAGTTAAAAAGACTTGAATTTAACTTGCCTTATGCTGTAGGAACCCTGGTCTAACTAAAATGTCATATTTTATCCAGTTGCTTCATTTACGGTATTGATGTGAAGTGTATTGTAGTCTTGAACATAATAAAGGATAAATATAGTTAAAATATGAAGTACATGTAACATATTTATTTTAATAATTGATAGTTAAATATAAATTAAAGCTACAGTGTGTAATAATTACAGGGATATACAGTCAGAAATGTAATATATTATACATAACTATGTTATTTTATCATCATCTACGAGCTCAGCCTCTTAACCTTAATAGTTGCCTTAGAATTCGTTATTTATAATTACATAGGAGCGGGTCTCGCAGCCATGGAGGCAGACATCTTTGCGGCAGCGCAGAGCCAACAAACTAGTGATTGCGAGATCGCCAAAATGTCACAACGATGTAGAAAAAATAACGGGTATATTTATTATCTTAAGTCTACATGAAATCTATACCCTACACAGACTAATGAAATACTATCTGTAAAATTATCTATGTAAACAAACCTCATCACTTGAGAAGGTAGGTGATGCGGACGTCGTGGAAGACATTTTGTCCTGTAACGCTCGCCGTACTGTTGGGGGGGAGAAGCTGTGGGGGGGAGATGTTCATGTTGCTGCAGTCTGCAGTCTGACCGCTAGATGTCGCTAAAAGTTACACACTGTAGCTTTAAGTAAATGTAACACCTTTCTTTTGTTAAATTATACTTTTTCTTCCAGTTATATCTACTTAACATTTTTGGTCATATCGACACAATTTTATTATTGGTTTTCACCAAGGGTTACTATTATATTGACTTAAGATTTTAATTAGATCCACTCAATTTTATCTGTCAGGATACTACATTTAGTTATTCAGATGTACTTAATTTTTTTAACTTACATTTACTAAATTCATAAGTTATATCTACTTGATTTTACAGCTTTTAAATTTACTCAATGTTTTTAAGTGTAAAAAGGCTGCACTGATTTAATTAAGTACTGTGCAGTTTTATTTCTTTGAGTGTATAATCAGTCTGTTGCATATGGAGTAATGTAACGAAGGTACTTTTGAATTGGGATTATTAAAATATATCTGATTCTGATTCCTCTTTGTGAATGAAACGGCGCTGGAGGGGAATAAAAAAAAGTCTAAATAACCAAAACTCAACCCCATGTTGAAGACCTCCGATATATAGCATTTAATCGTTTATAGAAATTTCAAAATTAAAAATATCTAAAAGAAAATTAGAAATTGAAATAAATAATTAAAATATATTTATCATGTATTAGGTTTAGGTGAACCCTCCAGTTCATAGGTCATAATTGGTAGCCCTTCCTATGACTCAGCAACCATGAAGTAGCGTTCCACCTTAAAAACGTTGGTGACCCCTGATCTAGTGTCTGTTAACCAGAAAACAGCCCAATGCATTTTAGTTGTTAAATGCTGAGACCCATTTTGTTTAGGTCAGTGGTTTCCAAACTTTTCTTACTGGGCAGCCCTTTTCTTATCAGGAAAGTTTGTGTGCCCCTAATAGCCGCCACCGCAATGACTGACCAACCTTTTTAGTAGTTGAACTCCAACTACAGTAAATTGATATTGCAATAAAATAAACTACAATCTCAATTAAATCACAAAACTGCCACCTTTAAAGTGTAACTACTTTAACTGCTGACTTTGTAATAGAATATAACATAGTTATCAACACATTAAAGACAGAAACCCCCCAAAAAAGTCTTATAATCCCCCCACGTCCTCCACTTTGGGAATAAAAGGGTTAGGTTAAGCTAGCAAGCCAACATTCGTCATTGAATTATGATTTTATTTCACATGTCAAGACAACCCATCAATAACTCATAACTTTTACTTTGAACACACAATAAATTTTGAATAGAGGTGGGAACAGAAAAGGAAAAAATGGGCTTTTCAAGGCTTGTGTTGTCAAAGTTCTCTTTACAGATTAGCTTTAGCATCATGCTAACTTTACCATTCTGCTAATGGTAAAGTTAGCATGATGCTAAAGCTAATCATGATGCTAAAGCTAATCTTTGGACAGTGAACAATGGGGTTTTGTTTTTTGATTAAGGGAAGTTCTCTTAAAGGTTGTAGACAGCTGCTGAGGTATGTTACTTTTGGCATCTTCATTTAGCATAAATCTAGATTTTCTTTTTCCAGAGTTTAGCCTGATAGTGGCGAAGGGGCAGGGAGAGCTACCACAGCTTGGTAATTAATCTAAACATTATTCTATGAACCTTTAAATCATCAACATATTTAGCATTAATATTTCATCCTAACTGGGTGATTATTATTTGCAGGAAATTGAGGTGGAGAGCACTGTGTCGAAAAGGATTTATTTATGCGTATTTTAACTGCTGTAGTTTTATCAGCAACATTATTTTCTTGCTATCTTAATTTTACGATGAAATCATGACTGAGAACAAAATGTTAACTATTCCAGTCAAAGTAAAACCTCTAAAAATGAAGTGGCACTAAACCAATGATCAGCTTTGATTTTAAACTCTATCAGGACGTTACCCTGCTTTAAAAGTTTTATTTATTCTATTGGACAATAAAACAATCCTTTACTATCTGAAAAGTGGGGCAGTTTAGATACTTCAGTAGAAAGAAAGGGAAAGGCTTTTACAATACGGTGACCAGACATCCCCGATTTCCAGGGACAGAACCAGTTTTTGACCACCTGTCCCCGGCTAAAGCGGTCCCCGAATTTAACCTTGTAATGAATGACAGGGGAAATGTTGTGTGTAGACAATTAATACGGTAGAAAGAGAGTACAAGCATGCAGAAACTGATGTTTCTGTTTTAGATCAGTGTAAGATTGATAGAAGAAGAGAAGAAGACAGAAGATTAAATGAAAGCGGAGGAAAAAGGGACAGATGGAAAGAACAGTTGAAGAGAAGGGAGAAAAATCTACTTAGAATAGTATAAAGGAAAGCAGGTAGAAGTCAGCTAGAAAGAAAAGAAGAAGGAGAGGGAAGAAGACGGAATGAGCAGGTGGAACTAATAAACACTTGATTGGTTAATCTTATTAACCTTAGGAAATAGGAGAGTCATATTCCTGGATTTTACACTTGATTTTTGTTGTTTAAATATTAATTAATATGCAAAAATGGATGAAAGCATCACTGTCCTCCGTTTCCTATTTCAATTTTCATTATATGCATTTATTGTTAGCTGGAAATGTCCCTGGTATGGATTTCAAAAAATCTGGTCACCTTATTTTACAACAGCAGCGGTGCTGTCCAGTTACCATAAAATGTGTTTGAAGATAAAATGAAATGCACAGCAGCATAATGATGTCTATGATAAAAAAATATATATATATATATTTAAATCCCTTTATTGTACCACAATGGGGAAATTCACTCCCCATTTAACCCATCCTCTTGGGGAGCAGTGGGCTGCCATAGTGCGGCGCCCGGGGATCAGTGTGGGGTTAAAGGTTATACAGTATGGGGTGAGAGATACAGTTATATGTATTTTTTTTATTAGTCCTTTGACAAGATGACATGACAGTTATGTTTTTAATTAACCTCTATATTTTCAAGAAGGGATCATTTTAAGATAATAAAAGTCAGCTTTGGTTTTACAATATTAGTTTTAGGCCAGAAGACCAGATTTTCTGGATGCCAAAATCAACACCTAGCCTATAGCATTTAAATTATTAGCTACTTACAACCTTTTAGATAGTACTTCACTCCAAAACAGAACCCCTGAACTGTCTTTTAAATGTTATCTGAGGTCTGTACCTTTTCTAAAAAGAGTGGCGAGCTAAATATGTAACGCTTAAACAAATGCCGAAAAACAACACAAGACCTTGCTGTCTAACAGACAAAAATCTAATTTAAAATACAGACCCATTTTTCAGAGTTATGTCTACTAAAAAAGATTTGTGTGTGCACTTTGGAGACAGATATTCTAGGAAGATAAAAGAAGATTTGTGTTGTTGCTGAATCGTCGTGTCTTTAGCACCTTTTCCTGAATTACTTTAGTCAAACTTATTGAACATGGGGTTTATTGTGTAGGAAAATATTAAAAAGAGCCAAAAAAAAGGCTTGTTTTAAAGTCTTAGCCGCTGTCGTGAGAGCAGCCGTTTCTCCATAGTCACATCTGGTTTAATGTTCCAACAGAGCAGAGGACAGGAAAAGGCACTTCAAAGTGTGGATGCCCACTTCGATTTCCTGTCGTTTTACCCTAAGCTTTGAAAAATGAAAAGGTCTGGTAAATTCCCTGGGAAGCTTTGAGTTCTTCAACAGGAAACTGAAAGACACAAAGATTACATGCGCATCATTTTTAGTGAATACCTGCAAATAAAAAAACAATAAAATGTTTGAAAAGACTTATTTCATACTTTGAGTGCCTTACACATAGAAAAGGGTCTTCTGAGCTGGGGTTCTAGAAATAAGATCAGTTAAGTATGCAGTAAACACAACTGTAAATATTGCAATTCCCTTGAATTAAACATACTATTATATGAGTATATATATTACGTTGCTCTGACAACTCTTTTTTTTTTATTATTTCGGCTGTTTTGATTTAATATCTTAAGTTGTTCATTCGAGTCAGAGTTTTTACTTTCAATTTTTGGAAACAGGTAGTTTTGAAGAACAATTTAGGATCTTCTCTTAACACAAATTAATTTACCACTGCATTGAGTTGTTTAGCCTCCACAGGAATCTGTCTCTGACATGGGAAATCTCCTGATTTCACTTCGTCTGCCAACACATCTAAACCCGACTGGTCTGCGGCATTCTGGAAAAGAAAGGAAATATCAGGTCGGAAAACGGTTAAAACTGGACTGGTTTTCTGTATGCAAAGTGTTTACCCCTCTAGAAGTGTGTTCCTGTCGCTATTAAATGTTTTCCGATCTTAAAATATAAATTTCCTGCAAAGGCAAACTGATGTATAAAAAGCATTTCCTAAATAATGAAAAAAAGGCTAACCAAACCAACCTGACCCAATGCAAAACAGTAACTGTTTCCTAAATCTATGGGCACAAAACACATAGTAAGAGTTTCACAGGCATTGACAACACTTTGAAGAAATTGTCTCTAACTCCTCTTTGCAAATAGATTCAGCTCATTCTCTAAGGATGGTCTCATAATTTTAGAGGCATTGAGGTCTTGACTTTGACCAGTCCATTGCCAATACCTTCTTATGCTTTTAGAGCTAGACTCTCTGGTAAAATTTAGATCTTTTTTTTTTTTTTCCTTTCTGTGATTTTCACTTTGGAAATGTGCCATTGAAGCACTTAGCCCTAACCTCTTTGTTATGATGACACTGACTCTAACTGAGGCGAGCTTGGCTCTTTATGTTCTTAAGAGGATGTTCTGAGCCCTTTTATGACGTTCTCGATCACTCACTGATAAACAGCTATTTGGGTCAATGAATTACTCTTGGGAAGATTCATGACTGCTCCATGTAGGGCTGGGTGATTCACTGATAAAATCTGTTACTCAATTTTTTGTTGTTGTTTATGAAGATTAAATTTAGGAAAATCGGGATTATTTCAAACTAATCCAATCCATATGCTTCCATAGATCAGAGTGAAATCAGTTTATAACTTTTTGGTCTCAGGCGAGTACTAGTGATAGAATATTTCTCAGTGTGATAACCCTAGCTGCAAACATTTTGTCAGGCTGGTTTGTAGGTTTATATCTGGAAGCAGAGAACTACAGGGAGTGAGTTGAACTTTCTGGTTGGTCTGAGGGCAGAAAGCAGACTGATCAGGAAGGAGCTTGTTGATGAAAACTGATGATTGATTGATTTGAGGAAGGGGAGGATCTATAGGGGTTTGATTCAGTGGGTTTTTAAGACTGTACCCCAGAGGTCTAGAAGAATGTGAGTGAGTATGGAGAGTGTTGGTGCATGCAAGAGACGTGGTGCTGGACGAAGACTGAGAGCTGTCTTAGAAATGTTCTTGGGTGTGCAGCAACACGAGTCGGCTCAGCCACCAGCAAAGATCCTCTCTGTGATAGGAAGCTCACTCATGCCAGAAAACAGAAAATCTCAAGAGGTCCTAAGAAGTTTTTTTTATATTTTCTTTGTTTCTTGTGGAAAAACTATTATTTTATAGCATGTTCCACAACTTGAATTTCGTTGCCCTTTAAATTAAGGTCACCACCCAGAGGGGATGGTTGAATATAAAGGTAGTTTCTGAAAGGAATAGGTGTAAAAAAAAAAGCAAAAAATATTTATCAAATTTGCTAAGTAAAAAAATCAGGAATTACATTTATTATTTGGTTTGATAAAGACATAAAACCATAGAAAATTGTTTTGTTACCAGTAGGGGCTGCAACAACGAATCGATAAAAATCTACTTTTAAAAGCGTTGGCAACGAATTTCATCATTGATTAGTTGTGTCGCGCGATTAATGCGTCATCCGCCGCCGTCGTCATCACTGCCACTTGACTGAAACGGGGGAAGAAAAAAAAATTACGGCAGAGCGAGCCAGCGCTGCAGGGCGCAGTGTTGCCAACTCAGCGACTTTGTCGCTATATTTAGCGGCTTTTCAGACCCCTCCAGCGACTATTTTTTTTAAAAAGCGACTAGCGACAAATCTGGCGAATTTTTACGGTGTCACTGGCGGCTTTTGAAGACTTACGTGAAAGCATGTATCGTTCCTACTCTTGTCCTGCAGCAGAAGCTGCTGCCGTGAGGCGCTTCCCCCATCCCAACCCCGTTCTCCTGCATGAGTCCCTCTCAGCGCTGCAGTCAGAGCCAGCAGGATGTTTACCCTCAGCGTCTAGACTGCAAATGAAGCGCGCATGCGCCGGGATTGACGGCGCAAATTGATCACAATAATTAAAATAGCCTTTATAAATAAATTAACTTGCAAATTATGAGGGCAAGGCTTTTAAAGTTTAAATCTTCTGGCAAAGATAAAGTAAAGAAGATCCTGCAATTTATGGAAGTTAAGCAGAATAAAATCCAGCAAGATCAGTAATATGTCAATTAATTATATGCCACATTCCCATGTAAATATCTGTCTTTGGAGGATGTGTTTTTTACCACCCCTAGTTCTCTCATTTTTATTCCAAATACAATTTATAATTTGAATCACAGGGCTATTTTTATCTCTATGGTTAAGTATTTTCTCAAGTAGCAACTTTAACTGCTATACTTTCCTGTCTTAAAAGGCAGAACTCTTCTAGTCTAAAAAAAAATCATTTGATGAAATGGGGGGGCCTGTTGTTTGAACCCCTTAGGGGCTTTTAAAAACAAAAATGCCTGTCTTTTTTTGCGCTTTATGAAACAAAGTACCCTATATTTTGTGGATGTACAGCTACATTTCTCATGTAGGTTTGCGTAGTTTTAACACAAACATGTATTTTTCATATTGCACCAGGACAGTTAATGAGCAACCTGTACTTGTGTGCTTGTTTGTTCTGTCTAAAATGTTTATTTTGGAATAAAGAGGTTAATATAAAAAATATTTTTTGTCCGATTCATCAATTAATCGAAAAAATAATCGGCCAATTCATCGATTTTTAAAATAATCGTTAGTTGCAGCCCTAGTTACCAGGTATAAGACCGATGAATAATTGTGACTTTGTTGCCTGAAAATCTGAAGTATGAGAGATAGGTTTTTTTTTTCATTGTTGAAAAAAATTTTTTTGCTTGTTCAAACCAGAAATACACACAAAAGCAAACTAATTTTGGTCACACTTGGTTTCCACCAAAAGGGCTGATTCAAACAATCAGGGACTCACCTGCCGTCAGTCGGAAAATGTTGCTGCTTGTAGAGCTTTTTAGTTTTTGTTTTAAAAAACTGGGAAACACTGGTTGACTGATCATGGCAAACTGCTAATCTTGCCAACATCCCCATAAACATGAATAGAAACAAGTCAAATTCTTGTGTGGTCCCTCACTAGGAAAGGTATAAAAATTGGCCAGAATTTTTTTTTTCTCTAGTTTATTCAAGTTTTTAATTTTCATTCTAATAAATAAAATCCTCATTTGTATTTGCTCAGGTCGTCTATAACAATAATCAAAAAGTTTAATTATCTGAAATGTTTAGATGTGACGCAAAGGAACAATTGAAGAAATTAGGGGTGCTTATATGAAGTATAAATTCAACCGCTTTTTACTCAAGAAAACACAAATGTTAAAACTTGATAGAATTTAAAGTTCTCACCTCCTGTGTAGGAGCAGCAGGAGCCTCAGCATGTGCAGCAGCAGCAGTAGTAGAATCAGAGGACTCTATTTGGGTGGTAAATGTGTCCCCTGTTCTCTCAGTTTCCTGAATGTTAATAAAAGGGAAAAACAACTTCTAAATTAATAAAACAGCTTAATGACAGATTTTTTAAAACTTTTATTTTTGTTTGTTTCTTTGAACAATTTTTAATTAAACCATTAATTAAAAGCATACACATCCCCATAAACTAGACTATGAATTGCTGCGATGCATGGACTCTACAAAACTAAAAAATGATAACCCACTAAAAGTAGTGCTGTAAATGTTTCACTGCAGTTTCTGCCAACATATTGGTATAAAATAGTGTTGCGCCGATGCCAATTTTTGGCCCCGATACCTGGCTGTGCAGTATCGGCCGATACCATACCGATCTGTGTGTGTATACATGAAGAACTGCATACTTCTTGGATGTAAAATAATTACCATGATGGCTTTGTCAAGCTGCTGCCTACCTTTGTGAAACAGAAAAAAGACAAAGTGAATCCAGTAGATATTTTTATTGCCTATCTGGAATGGGTGACAACAATTGGATTGTTGCCCTATTTGTCGGTACTTGCCGATACCGATACCACCATTTTAGTGCTGTATCGCGGCCCTACCTGATACTGGTATTAGTGCGACACTAGTATAAAACCTTAATACAGCAGAACTATATTGACTGCAGACATATTTCGGAGCATATTAATCAAAAATATAACAAAAGAGCAAAACAAAAAACAGTTTTGATTGTTTTTACTGTCACTACCACTTCACAGTGATAATTGACTGTGTCTGTTAATTTGATATGGTTTGTGTCTGATACTTTTTTGTCTATTTAAGCTGGAAAGCATGTTTTCTTTTGAATTTATTAAAAAAGAGAGAACACAATGGAAGATATGGATGATATTATTCCTTATAAAGCATAAAATTGAAATCGCTTTGTAGAAATCTCACCAGCTGGACAAGTGGAGAGGATGAAACAGCATAATTCACTGCAGAGACAGATTCAGTGACAACAGATTCATGGACCGGCAGGTCAGCAGCTTCCTAAGAGGTAGAGCAAGAGTTTCAGAAGAGAAAGTTTCTCATCTTTGGGACTGTGAGTAATTAAAGTAATCAAATCAAACCAGTTCACTGTTGTGGCATTGTATATCAAAAAGCATACAGCAAAATAAGACGGCAACAGCACAAAAAACTGACAAAAACAAAACTATCAGTCTCCTTGTTGTACTTTCCCTGCCAGGGTGCAGTTTCTCTGACCAGCATAAAGCTCAGAAATCTCTGATGAAATTTGCTACATCATAAACAGAAGTTTGACACAACAGCTTATTTTCGCTTTGGTCAAGTTACTTTGATCCAAAATTTTAAATTATTGTTTTTGTAGTGAAATCAACCAGACTAAAAGGAAAATATTTAGATCTACCTTTGATTCATTTTCTCTGTTAATCTGTCTTCATAGGTTTGCCTATAGAGTCCATCAGACAGCAACAGCTGATCCAAAACACTGCTGCCTGTGTTCTCACTAGAACTAAGAAAGTAAAGCACATCAGCTCAGTTCTCAAGTCCTTCCACTGGCTCCCTGTAGCTCAGAGAATAGACTTTAAAATCCTTCTGTTAGTCTATACGTCACTGAATGGATTAGCACCTAAATAAATAACAGATTTGTTGTCAGTGTATCAGACCACTCAGGTCTTCTATTTCAAGTCCACTCTGTACATCCAGAACTAGAAGCAAACATTGAGAAGAAGCATTTAGTTCCTATGATCCATTTCTCTGGAACAAACTCCCAGAAGGCTGTAAAAGTGCTGAAATCCTGAATTCTTTTAAGTCAAAGTTAAAGACCCATTTTGATTCGACTTGCCTTTGACTGTTGAAGTTAAACTGTTAAATGAGGTATCATTAGTTTAAGTTTGTGGTCCACCTGTTTTATTTATTTATTCTTTACTACCTGCTTTTATCATGTTTTTTATATTCACTTGCTTTTATTCTGTTTTTATTTTCCCTCTGTTTTATTGTGAAGTAAAGAAAGTATGTGGCAAAACATTCTTTGCAATACCGCTTCAACAAAAGGGAGGTCAGCTTCATCCATTGGAGTTTCAGTTATAGCATTTGGCACCTGTGGAGATAAAAGGCTGCCATGTCACAGTCTAATAAAGCAAGCAAGAAAGAGAAAATCTGAATTTATCTGTTTTCCTTTCATTATATTTTTGGTAATAATTACAATGGAAAAGGTTCTTACTGTTGGGATTTCCAATGATGATACGGGAACATCCTAAGGACATAAAAAGAAGTCTGTTGTTGGCTTTGATAGCAATAGAAGCTATAGAAACTACAACAAACACTAGAAAATTTGCAAATTATGTATGTAAAGAGAACTATGGATATAGATTTCTGTGGTGGCACCTCTGCTGTTGTAACAGGCTCAACACTGAGTGCAGCCAAGTCTTCTTCAGCCACATCTTCCACTTTCTCCTCTCCCTCCTCAGGCGGCTCCAACGGACCAACCTCTACCCCATTTTCAGCCTCCACTGTTTCTGTGACCGCCTCCTCCACTGATCCAGTATCTTCAGCAGGAGATTTGTCACTGGTAAGATCTTCTACCTCTGTATCTTCAGCTGCTTCTTTTGCAGACTCTGATATGCTGACTTCTTCAGTGATGGCCCCCTCCAGTTCCAGCTTAGCCTCAGCGTCTTCTTCTGCCAGGGTTTCAGCTTTTTCACTGTCTGCCTCACAGATTTCATATGTCTGCAAAGGCAACAAGATAAAATATGGACAATTAATCAAGATCACCTAAGGAGTCCAGCTAAATACTGACTGTGAGAAGCTCTTAGAAATAATAGAATTAACACTGAATTACTTTATATTGTAGGACCAGCTAATCTGAGGCTATAAACCAAAGAACTTACATGATCTGTCTCTTTTTGTATTATTTCATTGCATTCTGTCTGATTCTGGAAAAAAGACAAACATTTGTTACATTTCTATAAAAAGATGTTTGAATATATAAACTGATCTGTTAATGGATTACTGAATAGTGATGAACAAACATTATTACTTAAAGGTATTTAATCAAGAAGAGCTAATGGAACAGACCTGGTCTAAAAAGAAACTGGTAACTTAATGCTGATTTTGAACCACCTTCTCAGCTTTTAGTAATAATAAAGAGGTTTAGCCCCATTTCTGAGCTAACAGCTTTCTATTTATGTGTGTTGGTTGCCTTGTAAAAGAAAGTATCCAGATTTCTGCTCTAAGGTCCTATTATGACAATTTTTAAACAAGGTAAAGTTTTTTACTGGATTTTTTTATGCATCACATTGTCATGTTTTTTTTTTTTATTTTTTTTTTACCAGTTTTAATGTAGATTTGCTGATGGATTTGTTAGGTTTTATAACCCAGTTTGGGTCACGTCTAAACTGATGTGATTATGACCTCACAGTTAACACTAGTTTACTCTTTGATAAGCAGAGAAGTTTATGACTGACTCATACTACATGTTGTCCAGGTTCACAATTAAGCCCATAACATTACCTACCACCACTGTGCTTGATCATTGTGATGTATGTTTCCAGATGATGATGAATTGTTTGGGTGCAACTTTGTATACCTGCCAATTGTTTTCTTTTCTTTTTTTTTTTAGGAATAAATGTTTGAAAATTCATCAGGAAAAAAATCAGTCCCCTTTAAGGAGCAAAGAGAATTTCCCATGACCTTATTGGTTACTAGATTTGTATACTTTAAAGTTTTATTTAGACACAAACACTGATTTGACTTAAAATAAAAATAAATGTATCAAATTCAGACCTTAGAAAAACCTGATCTACTATACTCTCACTTGCCTTATCCACATTTGGCTTATTACAAAATATGTGTGGTTGAATTGTGTCATCAGACAGTAAAACTAGTGTTTTATGTAACAATTAAATATCTATCTTAGATTTACTTCAGCTTCAGAAGCAACCTCTGCTGGAGCTTCTTCTGGGGCTGCAACCTGTGAAGAAGAAAGGGCAGCAAATTTATTCTCTATAGTCAACAAATAAAATTGCCTCAAAATTAAGATGCATATGTATCCATCACAACCTATTTTCATAAACAAAAGCAGATCCTGTTTGCAAAGGCCACTCTTATATAGGCTAACAAGCACTTCAAGCTGTTCAACAACATTACCTCAAACACTGAAGCTCAGCTCCTTTCTGACATCAGTGACGCAAACCGGACTTTCTAAAATTGTGAGAAACAAGTTTCCACACAACATTTTTTTCAGCCTTACTTTAGCTGTGATGGATGACCTAAAGGCATTTAACAGCAAATAAAAAATCCCAGTGAGATTCTTGGCAGGTTTTCTGTGTCCCTATGCGGGAATGCATGCCAGATTTAGCTCTCAAATTTGAGCTCACAGTTTTGCACAAACACAAAAAGCCAATGAACTTTTCCTTGAGATGTTTTGCTTGCTACATTTTGGAAAAAGGGGAAGAACAACCAACGTTCCTTATGAAATCTTGCAACCAATTGAATTCTGGGAAAGGGTTACTCCCTCTCTTTACTTCTTTGTATGTCTTTTAATGTAAGATTTTTAAATCTGCCTTTTAAATTAACTAATTTTCTCCAGGTTAATTTCCAGATAGAATATTTAATCAGTATTTATTCACAAATGCACATTCTTAAAAAGGACCCAAAATGCAAAACTGTATTAATATTCTCTTATTTTTTAGGCCATGAAAAGTATTCAATGCCACTAGGTTTTCATGACTTAATCTTGAAACTAAATCTGATTAATCAATGTCTTAATTCTAAACCCTTCTTCATTAATTGCCTGAATAACAGCAGCATTGCTTTTCAATGTTTTATTCTTTAAATAACAATGATGCCATAATTATATCTTCATGTTTTTGTTTTACCTGAAGAATTGAGTGCTATGACAAAATAACAAACACACTTGGTCCAGGTTGGTGCAGAGTCAGAAGTATTTAATGCCAGATTCAGCTTCCGGTCCAAATTTACCCCCAAAAATACCATCCTTTATGAACCGTAGATGATTAAAAACACAATATATTTGTGTGTGTTAAGTATTTCAAGTTCAGCTTTCTGAAAAAATAGATATAAATCAAACACAGTTTAGTTTAAAATCAGGATATTAGAAGATTGTAAATAGATTTAGATAAGTTATTGTACAGTTATTGTAGACTGTGCTTACAGTGATGATAAAGTGCTAAAGATAATGAACTATTGGATGGAATAAAACTGAGGTCACAAGTTAGAGCTTTTGATCATTTGATCATTTCAAAATCTGAAAAAAAAAAAAAAAACTGCTTACAAATTCAAATACGTACATTAGAATTAGGCAGAAAATGATATAAGCCCATATAAAGCCGAATAATTTTACTCACTTTTCAAATATTCATTTAGAGTATTTATGCTATAAAATAGACTGTTTATCAGAATATCAGTATTGCTTCTATTGGCTAATTTAATTAGTTTAAATTAGCCAATACCAGGCTACATTCTAGCAATGAATGAGTGAAAACTATTTAACAGGTCCGTCACTTTATTTACCATTGATCGGACAACAGGCATTCTGCAAGTCTCACGAGGGAGCTTGCAGTCAGATGTCAACATTAAATTCTTTTATGACTGTTGGCCAGATATTAACATCAAATTTGGCAGTTCTTTCAACATAATACTGTTAACACGTGTCTTAAATTGCTTAATTAAAATGCACTTTCTCTCCTCCAGGTTTCATCTGTTGTGCCGAGAATTACCTGCCTGCTGAGAATTACCTCCCCTGTTGAACATCGCCCTAAACTCACGCCCATTGATGAGAAAACTGATTAAAATATAAAAGAAAAGGGAGATCCTAAACATATTCTTATTGTTTTCATATTTCTTATACATGGATGCCTTAAAATTGATAGTTTGGGTGGACAGATAAATTCGAATGAATAGGTTTTAACTTTTATGGAGACAAGTTTCAGTCGATGTGCTACAGTCAGTGTGCGATTAATAAGTTCTCTGCTCAGTGGATGCCAATTCCTAATTTTGCTATCAACAACATTCTAGATCATTTCTGACACTTTATTTGTTCAACTTAGAACCTGAAACCTGCCGGAGATTCCCTCTCCTCCTTACTTTCACATTTATTGTCCCAGACTTATGAAACTCATACCACAATCACAGAGAACAGGTATGATTATGTGGAGAAACTTGCATAATTGTAAACATTATTCCTCAAACTAAGCAGGGGAGGGAGATTTCACAAACTTAGAACCCGGAACCTGCAGAAGATTCCCTCCCCTCCTTATTTTCACATTCCCTCAAATTGGGCTGTCCTTGCCGGTTAGCCGTGATGCTGTTCAGAACACCTTCACCTGCTCCGCTGGTTGCGCCACTGAGGTTGAAATCGAAATCGCATGAACCCTCTGGGCCACCGTAATTTTGTCAGGCTACTCGTAAGCGGACAGCCTGCCAAATTTTGAAAGGGCAATATTATTGCCATTACTGTTAATATATAATATAGATTTACATGGGGGAATGGTCATTTAAGAAGGTGGATGATTTTTAAGATTTTTTTAGGAAGAGGGACGCCATCCCCCACTCATTCCCCTCAACTCGAGTACTAATTATCCTGTGTGGAGACTGTGACCTACAGTAATACATGGTGTTTTCAGCCAACCCTTTTGATTTTCTGCAAGCAGTTAAATGACCAGCGAGGCCGAAAACAAAGTGCAGCCAAGTGTGTTGAGCCATACTGGCAATCACAGAGAGAAGCTCATGAATATTAGAAACTTTCAGTGTCTGATCATAAATAATTTAACTTTGGCTTGTGCCAATTCCCTTCTAAATGTCTAAATGTAGGACAAATCTACTTTATGCAATATCCTTCCACTTCTCATTATTAGACCTGCTTAAGTGTGATGATAAAAGCATTCAAATCTGTATCTATCCTGCAAGTAAAGGCAGCCTAAAGAAAAAGAGCAAAGTAAGCAGAAATAGCTACTTTAAGATATAAATCTCATGTTACATGTGGTTTGATAGAAAAAATGATTGGGTGAGATTTAAAGCTGTTTATATGCTGTTAAACGTACACACATGTAAAGGTAGCCACACAGAAACTTCATCCTCTCTCCAGAAAGCACAAGGGGAACTGAATGTGCAGAACTGTGCATGCATAAAGCCTCAGTTAAATTCAGCTACACCTACAACTGTAACAGCAGCAGCTTTAAAATTGATTTAATAAGGGGGGAGGAGGTAAAAGGTGTTTCTTATTATTGTAACTTGTGAAAAGGAAGCTGTCAAAGATGCTATAACAATCTTGATGCAATCCTCTGGGATTCCCTGGACAAACCATCAATCAGAGTTGGGTCCTAATAGTCCGGTTGGAGTTTTTACTCATAACAACAACAAAGTCAAGGAAAAATTAAAAAGCAGCTAGCTTTGTCAGGATTTTGGCGTTGATGTCTGGTCTTATTATTCATTTAAATCACCTGCCAAGCTCTGACCTGTTCTCATTACTGCCCATCTGATCCACCTTCTTCAGTATTTATTTAACCAGCCTTCAGACCAGTCATCAGTGCCAGATTATTTCAAGCCAGTGGTATAAAAATTTTAGAGCATTCCTGTGTTTCTGATTTCCTGATCCTGACTTATTCTGCCTGTGGACCACTTAGTCTGCCTGTCAGGGTTCTGATCGGTTTGCCTCACCTGTCCTCAGTGTGTACCAAACTTGGAACTCTTTTCCTGACTCCATTCTAGATTCTCTCTTTTCCACCTATTTGGGTGTGATCTCCTGGCTCTAACTACTGAGCATGTCACTGACATTGGCTTTGGTTTCGTCCTCTGGATTTTCCTGCCTATCTTTGTCTGGCTGGTTCTGATCTCCTGCCTGTCTTCCGACCATGGATACATTAGCATCTGGGACTCTCTGGACGGCGCCCGCTGCGTCGTGTTGACAGCCGACCGGCTGGAAGCAGCCTCGCCCTCTGGGCTTGGACTGAACTATAAGACCAGGTTAGTGACTCACACATTCATTATCATCCAGAAAGACGTGGTCACTAACCTGTTATCTCCTCCTACCTTAGATGCTGCTCATTGTGGTTCCGTTTCCAATAAATGTTTTGAGAAATCTGTTTTTCCCCATTGTATACTGGATGCTATTGTTCTAAAACTGACAAGCTTCTGTCGAAAAACTTAGAAAGACTTTTTACAGTCTTGCGTTGTTGATAAGTATAAAAAAAGTTATAAGTATAAAAAGTTGTGCTTCTTTGCAAGCAAAATACCAAAATAAACAACAAAAAAGTAAAAAATTATCAACGCATCCAGGTAAAATGTAAATTTGGTGATGCAAACAAATGCAATTGCCATTGAGCCAATTCAAAGGGAACCAGTCTAACCAGGAATGCACAATCAGTGGTATAATAGCATGCCTGGATATGTGTTCAGACAGTTACAAAGGCATCTGACGGTCATTACAGTAAATATAATAAAGGTCATCTGACAGAAAAAGCAACAAGGAAGAATTAGGATGACAAATGTGTGAGTGCACCTCTGTCCCCAATGTTTCCAACATGGGGCAACTGTTATACCTTTTTGTCCCTTATGTTAACTACAAGGCTCACATCACATGCTTTCCTACCAGACTCCTTTAGGTGCTGTTAATGTAATGTATAAATAAGGCATCCTCTATGTCTGTTAATCTTCACTCACCATTTTGACTACAAATTTGATGCAAACACCTGGATTTCATTTAATGGAAATGACTCAATTAAATTGTCTCTGTAAATTGCCTTGAGATGATGTGTTATGAAATGACACCATATAAATAAACTGAATTGAATTGCATTTTCTAGGAACTGCTTGTTGCATGTCAATTCACTTTTCCTCTTGTAACAGTTTCTTGCAAGTTGATTGCCTAAAAGATACCCATCACTGGTCTGCAAGTGAGCCAGGTTTTTGTGCTGGTATTAAGAATGAGCAGGTGAAAAAGAACCTATTTTATTACCTCAAAGACAGCTTCTGATTCAGAAACAGAAGATTCAGCTTCCTGTGCCAGATCATCTTCAACTGTAGAGGGCTTCACTGGAGGACTACTTTCAACTGGTCCATCTTTACTGACATGTGCTGGATCTACAACTTCATCCCCCACTCTGGATTCCACATCCAACTCACAGGAAGCTTGTTCCAACAGCACACCACCAGACTCTACTGTAGCTTTCTCATCATGGACCTCTACAGCATCTTCTTTCTCAACAGGCTCTGGTTCCTCTTTTTGAGGTTCCACTAAGGGGATAGAGATGGGAACAGCCTGTGGAAGGTTTTCACGATTGGGCGGTGCAGTTTTAGCTGTGGGTTTAGCTGCTTTTTTGAGATTTGTTATAGGAGGTGGCCTAACTGCAATCCCTGAGCTGGTTTTTATTGGTGGATTTGCTGCATGCTGCTCCTCCAGTGCTCTCCTTTGGGCTTGCTGAAACAAGAAAAAAACAGAAATATACTGTAGATGAGGTCGACTAATAATGCAATGCTAAACAGAACCACTAAAGCTAGTTTTAGGTGTTTGATGGAGCAGAAGTATTTTGTTTTGATAATCATTAGATTTATATATGTTTTAATTTATACCCCTTTTTACATGTTGCCATGTAGCAACCGCAAACTTAGATGTATTTATACAGATTTTAGTCAATGCATCAACCCAAATATCAAGCCTGTGGAAAGGAAGAGAAACTTTAAAAAGCATAGTGCGTCCTTTCAGGTAAAACTCCCTTTGCTCTGACTCCGCAAATTAAATTCCAGGGGCAGTAATTCCCTTCAGGTGTTGCCTATTGATCCTACTACCGGCCACCTGTGCGAATTTTATTATCACAATTAATGTGTCTAAACTATGAATGACTGGGAGGTTCATTAGACAAAATCAGCTGTCAAAAGGGACCATGAAGACTAAGGAGCAGACAAGTCAACAGGAGCGGTGCTCCTTGTTTGGGTGCTCTAAGTGCAAATGCCCACATAGTACAGGAAAGTATATTCTTATTTTAAGAACAAAATATATCAAGAAGGTTCATCCTGCTTCTGTCCTTTCAGGTGAGCTTTCAGATGTGGAAAGCAGCAGCTGGTCTGACTTTGCAGGAGAGATGGACAGGAGGCAGACAGATTAGACCTCAATTCTAGAATTTTTAAGAAAGCCACATTGCAGATGAGTTCCAGAAAGTATGGAAGCACGTGCATTAATCATCCATTAAAAGAAATTGATGATGTTAGAAGGAAATGTCTGATTTTTCAGGAATCGTGACACAGGAGGCCTGTGTCAATGTTTCCCAATCAAATCAAAGAATTGTACTGAATGTCCCTCCCTTTGTGAATGCTTTCCTGATGCATAAGTGAAGTTCAATTTGAACTCTTCACAGTATTCATCTTTCTTATGCCAGGTTATTGTACCTGTGTAGAAGCTAAAAAAACGATTAGGCCATAAGATTATTACTAATATTTTAACAGTTATTTGGTTCCAGTATCAAATGATCAAGTGATAATGGAAAAAGTTCCCCAGCAAACATACCAAGACATTGACCTTCACCTAAATCTAAACTCGGGAGTGGTGGCCTTGTGGTTAGGGCATTACGGTTGGATCCCAGAGGTTCTGAATTCAATCCCCACTCCTATGGACTGCCACTCTAGGTCCCTGAGCAAGACCCATAACCCCAAACACTGCTCCCCAGGCGCCGCAGAGTGGCAGCCCACTGCTCCTCAAAGGGATGGGTTAAATGCACAATGCTGAATTTCATTGCTTTGTACTTATGACAGTGTAATCACAATGAAGTTGATTGTTCTTCTCTTCTTCTTCTAAACTTGTTAAAGTCAGTAGCAGCAAAACATGAATTAACAAGAGGTGAACAGTGGAAATTGAAAACCTGCAGACATCTACAGCACAGGTGAGATAATCCGTTAACTGTACGACTATCAATCTGAAGCAAAAATTCCCATTAAAACCTACTGAAGGTAATTGTTGAAATAAAATGTCAATAAGGTCCAAGCAGCATTGATAATTTTGGAAGGTAATCTTTTTAATGAGTATAATATAGGAGTAAAAGCCTAAAACTGATTGTACTTTCTAAATGCCCTCATAGAGCACAGCTACTAATACTACTAGTGAAATTCAGCTCATTCTAGCTCTTGCAGGAATACAAGGTAGGCCATATTTGTCAGTTCCAACATATTTTTCAGCTTTGGACAAAACCCCCTCAGGCCTCAATGGAGATTTTAGAAGAGCAGACCACTGGAGGGTGGGGCCAACTGGGATTGGGCCCAGCAAAGCTAGTTAGATAATGGGAGCTAATTAGTTGAATCAAAATGGTCCTGACAGGTCTGGTGAAGCGGGAAGAGAAACCGTGCGAGTCAGCAGCACTCATGGGTGCCCCGCGGGCCAGACAGGGAGTCTAATCACTTCATAATCAGGTTATAATCACTCCCAAAAAATGCTTTTGTTAGGTCGAAAGCCAGCTCGTCATTGCTAGACCTGTGGTGCAGGCCAAGAGTGCCTGTGTGTGCGTGTCTTTTCCAGCCAAGCACCGTCAAAACACTCCCTGTGTTAGTGATGTCCACATAACTGAACTTGATATTTAGCAACCAACTGGACTCTGAACAAGACATGAACAAATGATTAAGACCTAAAGTTAGCACTATAAACCCTGAACCATTGAATAATTATCAGAACATTTTTATCTCCATTTAACATCTGCCAAATGAACAAAGTAGCAATTTTAATAACTTTTATTGAATATTTGATACATTAGGCTTCATCGTGCTCTTTGTTATACAGTTTCTGTTCACTGCATTATTCTGATTATTTACATCATGTTTTTTAAGAAATAAAGAATCACAGTAGCTGTGCAAACAACAGGCTGAGCACAGAAAATATCTAAAGATCCCACAAATCTACTTTACTGTAAATTTGGGTGGCTGCCCTTCAAAGGGCAACACCAATGCCCAGGCTGCCACTTTTGTCCTTTAATGGCTTCTTTCCAGGCTGAATTTCAAACTACTTCCACCATTTTGGAACCTGCAGTACATTTCTGCCTCGCCTAAGTCTAATAGTGCTCATCAAAAATGATGAACAATAATATCAGCCAAAAAAAACCCCCCAATGATGTATCTCTAGTGATTAAAATATTTTTAAAAACGAAAAAGATCTGATAAAATCCTAAATGATAACAAACGAAGTACAGAATCAGAAATACTTTAATAATCCCAGAGGGAAATTACTTTTGTTAAGGTTTTTTCTCTACATTAAAAATAGTAAACACCCATACAAACTGAGTGAAAAAGTTGCTATAATACTATGTACTGTAATTGTAAATGAGTTGGTATTGACAATGCTTGTTGGGTTTGAGTGCATTCCATGCCATTACTATATCAAATGACTCAAAAAAACTTTTCCTAAAAAGAATAACAGCCTATTTTCTATCTATCTTCCTATTTAATCATAGAAACATTACCTTATGCCAACATAAATTGAGGAGAACCATGATTATGGACAATAAGACAAACATTTACAAATTACATAAAATTTTCTTTGGCCATCGAAATGCATACTTTTTTAATAATGAAAAATAGTACAGCAAGAGAGATTTTTAGGTATTTGCATGGGGAAAAAATATTTTATCATGAGTTCTGCCCATGACAGGAATGAGAGTCATTGAAATATATATACACATTGAGCTAAATATTAGTAATTAGGTTTTATATTTGCTCATATTTTGCCTTTTTTTCCCTTAAAGATCTGCAAAGAACTTTAATATGACTGGCTTGGTGTATGTAAAGAACAAGGTGTAGAGAAATTGATATTTTTGCTAAAAAAAAAAACCTAATGATTTTGCTGTGTGAGGATTGGAGGAAATCTTTGCTCTGGGAGTAAACAGAGCTTCTGTGTTACTTTCTCACTCATACAGATCTCCCCTCTGCCACACCCACTATGTTTCCTTTAAGCACTCAATATTCAAAAGCTCCTCTTTCCTACCGAGGCAATAGGAAGGAACCTGGAATCTTATAAATTAGTTTCTACAGACGTAATATAGGGTTCTGTTTTTGATTGTAGATTTCCTTAGTTTTTGCACAAGTTTTAAAAATCCTGTTTAAGTTAGAAAAAAAAACAAGCAAAGTATATATTATTTTTTGCAGTCTCTTCATGACTCAAAGAGCAGGCAAAATCTCTCCATCTTAAACAGAAAAAGCGATTTCCTCTTTTATTATAGTTGAAAAATAGAATATATTATGGGGAATGTTGTGATTATCATCTATGTCAGTTACATTTAAAAAAAGATAATGTTAGAACTGTAAATATACAGTCATATATTTATATTACTATCTTTTTTAAATGTCTTTATTACTGTTTTCAAGGCTGCACTTTAAAAAAGAATTAATTGTCTGGAGCTTTTTTAAATGAAATATTTTTTTTGTTTACACTCTATGTATACAAAATGACAAAATAAATTTGTCTAAAGTTTAAATTTAAAAACAAGCCTTAACATTTTCTTTTACCTCTACCTTCTACATAAAGAAGGTAGAAGTTGCTTTTTTTCCACCTCAAAAAGGAAAGTTTGAGTTTTTCAACCTCAAGTGACTCATTATTTCAGGAGAAAACTAAATAATTAAGTATAAAAAAAACACACATGATTTATCTTGCTGATAAATCATTTTAGTTGATAAAAAGTACACCTGTCTCCACTCACCACCCTCCTCGTGCGACGCTTGTTCTTCTTCCTCTTGCTTGGCATTTTGGGTGCGCTGTTGGGAAAAAAAGAAGAACCAAACAGAATAAATGAATCCGACAGAAAGGCAGAACGGGTAATGTAGATGTTTATAAAGCTTTATATGTTTCACTCCCATTTTACCTTCAGACAGAACCTATAGGAGGACTGGGGTGGAAGATGGGGGGCGTGCAAATGCAGAGAGTGAAAAGACGCGCGCATGCGCTGTGAAGCGCGCTGGGTTACATGTTTTTATGGGACGACCTACCTACGTTTGGGACGGTGCATGGTGTTATGTAAACGCTCAATCAAAACACTGAGAAAGTCAGATGGTTTTGCTGCATTTGGACACCTTGTTTTTTTTTTTAGCTCAAATAGATTTGCTGCACAATCATAAACTTCAGTTAACATCATGTACAAAAGTGTAACAACTGATGCTTCCTCCACTACATTCATGACAGTGTTTTGAATAAATTTAAATTATGAAACTAAATAAAAGATGTCTTTGTTTGAATTTTATGCTGGGCACACAGAGAGTGAAAACTCGCCCCCTGGACTGCTGCAGCTGTAAGGCTCCATTGTTTACAGCTTCTTCTGCAGTAGGGTATGCATATTTAATATAAAAAACAAATATCCATTTCGTTGGACAGATTTATCAGCTTTTGCTTGAAACCTTTAAAATAAATGCCTTTTTTAAAATTGCATTTGTAAAATACATGTGCTTTCAATTTCAGTATGATCCTACTATTTTAATCCAATTTTTTATCTGAGCACATTTATTTAGTTGGGGAAATCTGTTGGGGTCTGGGAGTTTCCTCCTTCTTACAGGTCCTTCTAAAAATATTAGAATATTGTGATAAACTTAATTATTTTCCATAATGTAATGATAAAACTTAAACATTCATATATTTTAGATTCATTGCACACTAACTGAAATATTTCAGGTCTTTCATTGCCAAAATCATCCATATTAATACAATAAAAGACCTAAAATATATCAGTTAGTGTGCAATGAATCTAAAATATATGAATGTTTTATCATTACATTATGGAAAATAAATAACTTTATCACAATATGCTCATATTTTGAGAAGGACCTGTATAACCAGTTTTCAGATTCTCCCCCAGAGGTCCTCCTCAAGCACCTTCCCCCTGAGTAGAAGGCTGATTGGTTTCACCTGTTCTCCATCAAACAGTGGACAATTGAAGGAGCCTGCTGCCAGCTCTCCAGTGCATGAGTGTTAACCTTTGCAGTAACCAAAGGCTTTAAAGGTTGCTGTAATTAAACTTTTACTTAAAGGGGAAGACCGTTTTTTTTCTTACATTAGGCCCCTTGATTTTACATTATTACATCATGTTCTACTCACCCATATTAGTTTTGTGTCATTTGGAGCTGTTCTGAAGATATTCCGTTAGGTAATATCCAAGTAATGCTTTCCTATGGGCACAAACTAAACTGTTCATAATTTATTCTTTATGGTACGCCAGCATTCATTACATGTAGGCGAATCACTGTCCCCCAGACATCCGTGGTTATATTTTTTATATTTATATATTTTTTAAACAAAACGGAGTGTGTATGACGTATTTTGTCAGGTCAAAAATAAACAATAACTTTGGTCATTTCTAATATTCCCAGGTCTTGTTGGACACAGAGTAATTTGACGTTTATACCATGTGGCAGCCTTGCCTGTGAAACCTACATTTCTCCTTCAGGGTTATTGAATGCATAATAATTACGAGCAGTGATTCCAACGATAAGCTTTTGTTCAGGTTGAACATGATGATCGTCAGCTAATGTAATAAACCCAAACTACAAGCATTACAAGTTACTGTTGTAGTATGTTTCCGCTTGCTCTCCATCATATGTGTGTGAGCTTTTACCACAATGTCAGACATGATGACATTTAAGAAGTCACACCCTGTCAGACCATTTAAAGTGTGTAAATATGACCAGATATGGATTTTAATTTGAAATGGTAACTTGGATTGTTTCCTTTGTAAAGATGTCATTACCCTTCATTTTGCTTAGCTGAATGATAAATATTAACTGAGGTAATGTGCAAAAATACTTAGTTTTTTTTTCCTTTTCTACAAAAGTCTACAGATCAAATCAAGCTTTGGTTTCCTGTACCTCTTTATTGTGTTAGCAAACATCACATTAAGAGAAGAGAAAGAGTCAGTTTAGCAGGTTTGTCAGGTTCTTTAATGCAATGAAGTCAAACAGCTGAAGCAGAAGTGCTATAGCCAAAGAGTATGCAGACCAGAAGTTTAAAGAACCATTATAATATAATAACCTCCATATAACCACATACAGGATAATAACCATATAATAATGCATCCCATAAACCCCCTCTACCATTTCCCCCTGCAAGATAGGGTTATTTGTACTTCTTTGTGTTATATTTATTTTACAATCTCAGACTGTATCCTGCCAACAATAAAGTGAGTAATTTCCTAGAGTCTTCTCCTCCTCATTAATATGTTATTTTCCTTTTTAGTATTACCATAGAACAAAAGGTGCATTTGAACATAACATGTTTTCATAAATCAGGGTAAATGCATTTTTCTTTCTGGCTTTTGTAAAGTAAAAATTTCAAAGTACTGTATTTAGTATCCATGCCAATGCCATATGCTTCAACAATTTTAGGTATGTACCAGTCTGGTGCCGTGATGCAGTTACATTTTGAAAATTAACCGTCTTGTTCTAGAAGAGAGAAGGAACTTAACTCCCCTGATTACTTGTGACAGAATGAGCACCGAAGCTGTGATCTGACTAAACATCCTTCATTTGAAAAGAAGAAATGTTGTCTGTTAAGTAACTCCCATCAAAGGTCACATTATCTGCCATATCAATTAGAAAAACATCATGAGACAAAGCTGCAACAAGAGGCAATATAAATATATATGTTTAAGAACTCTCCAAATAATCCTTGTATTATCAATCAAGCTCATTGAACCTTTTCACCTTTTGTGGTTATAAAATTAAATTCCATTGCATGAAAATCTATTGGCCCATTTCAGTCTAACAGCTTTAAATAGAATCAAGTCTGACCAGATGGCTTAAGGTGTCACTTAAAGAGCAGTCCAACTGTGTGTTGTTCAATCTCAGTATAAATCCAGCTATTCTGTTACTGCCTTAAAGAACACAGTCAACAAAATGTACCAGAAAATCAAAGCAACAGAACGGGTAAGTTGGAGGTCTGTTGGAGAATGGTTGCATGCAAAAGCTGCAGGACATTAACACTCAAGGACTTTTGCAATAATTTTAGTTGTGTGGGCTGTTGGCTTTAGGTCATTATATGTACAAAGATGTGTGTAGACACATGTATTGTATATTTATACATGCAGTAAATTCATTTATCTGCTCGCTTAATGGACTGAAGTTGTATGTGTAAAGAGGGTATATGTTGGCGTTAAAGACATTTGGAAGGAGAAAGGATTTGATTAATGAAATAATTAATCAACCACATTTAATATATTCATTTATATCAGTAATATATAATGTTTGTTTGTGTGGTTTAAATATGTAGATAGCTGGGCAGTGTGAAATAAAAACATGGATACATTAAGGTGTATTTGCAGATACGGGTTCTTATAAATGTAATAACAGTGTAATAACTACAGTTTAATACTGCATGACAGTAGTGAGGACCATTATGTTAGTAATACAGAAAAGCTATTCTATGTCTGTTTCTTCATTTTGGTTTGCTTCCTTTTGAAAATTTTGGTGAAAACATATTACAAAAAACTTTTTTTTTACAAGAATAATCTGGCAATTACTTAAAATTTCATCATCTGCAATAAACTATTTCAAAGCAAAGTTTTTTAAAACTAGATTGTAGTACAAAATGATCTGAAAAATACTACTATTAACAGCATAAAAATATCCAGTCACTTTCTGCAGGTCATTATTTGAAATGTTCCACAGACAGTTTTACATACATGTGTTAAGAATCACAGCTCTGGTGGTAGGACAAAGACAAATATCACAGAGCAATGAGAGACTAACCGATAACGTAATCCTCTGGATTAAAACCAGAGACTTCTCCAGGTATTTACATGAAAAACAAAAACAAACAATAACACATAAATATAAATATTGCAGTGCCACCAGTAAAAATACAAAATCAAAATACAGACACACTGAAACACAGCTTAAAATCTCCCTGAATATTTTCTTTTGTTGACCTCTTCTCTCTAGATGCACAGGCAAAACCTAAATCCCAACCATTCCTTTTCGTATTATCCTGTCTTCTATTTGCTCAGCCTCAGGCATGTTTCTTCCCCCACATTTTTTAAGCAATCCAGCCTGTGTACTTCAGAACCTATGAATGAGAATATGCCCAGGATACAGCAGGAGTTCTCCACATTAAAACTTGGTAGAGATAAAAACAAGCTATTCAAATTGGTTTGGTTTTTACAGGTCAGTTTGCTCCTAAAATGTAATTTTATTAATTTGCTGTAACTTGCAAAATGATTCAAACATTTTATGATTTTAATGACAAATACATTCAATGGGGGCTTTAAGCTGTTGATAAAAAGTATTTTGAAAATCATAAAGAGAAGGGATAAATACATGGTGTTCAGAGTGCTTTACAAAGAAAAATCTGATAAGTTTGTCATTTTCATTCAATGCTTCTAACACCCATGTAACATTTGACAAACTGAATGCAGGTTTCTCTATTTTTCACAAATGTAAACATTTTGCCAGACAGTATTCAGGACATGACATATATCCTGCTAACGGATTCTCCAATGTGAGCCAAGATCTCTGCAGCTCCTATAGAGTATTATGGGCTTCTTGTTGGTCTCTCTGATTAGGGCTCTCCTAAACCGGCTTCTCACTTTGGGTCAATGATCATCTCTTTTATAGATGGTTAAAGCCTGGGATGTTATTTGAGACAACCCTACTGTACTTTAAAAGTCAAACAATCACTGAGCTTTCCTCTGTGCAGTGGTGCCTCCAGAAATGTTTCATGGGGTGGCCAGAAGGGGCCACTAAAAAAATCTTGGGGTGGCACGCTGAAACTAAGCCATAATTTCAGGGTTTGAATAACGTAACCTCTTAGGGGGCTTAACACAAATGCACAAAACTCTTCCATTAACACAATCAATTATATATATATATATATATATATATATATATATATATATATATATATATATATATATATATATATATATATATATATATATATATATATATATATATATATATACATATATATATATATATATATATATATATAAAAAAAACATTTGTCTGTTTTATTCCACCTTGCTGTTATGCTACGTTGTTTGCTTAGTACATCAAATCTGTATGATAAATGCAGAGTTGCTTTGCATTCTTAAATAGAGCTGAAAAAAGAACTCTCAAAGGTGAAAAACTTTGCAAGGTAAAGATCTTGTTTTCCAAACCAAATTGCCATATCTATTGGAAATGCTGTGTTAAGGTAGGTTAAAACAAATATAAAGATAGCGGAACTCTCAATAATAAACAAAACAAAACGAAGGAACCCTTTTAAGAGAAATGTAGCAGAAGCCTTTTTTTATTATTGTATTCATACCTAAAACATTTAATATATCCTATGATTTTCCTATTGCAATCTTAGAATTCCTGTTTTTACCTGTTGTATAAAAATGTGACACATCATGGAGTTATTTATCTTTTTATTTGGTGACTTAGTGTTCATAATTTAAAAGGGTTAAAATTCAACACAAGCAAATTATTTTCCCCTAAAATCCCAAAGCAGATGTTTACTTCACTACAGCTGAATAAAGATAAACAGCATATATAGCTTTTTTTCTCCATTTTAATTCTGATAGGCTGTTTCATAAACATTGTCCTTGCACAACTTCCACTGATGGGTGTGACTACAGCAGAGAAGAGGCAATGAGGATAATTCTGAATTTTATTTGTAAAGGGCATTAAATTAATAGAATCTAGGTTCTACAGCAAATAAAATAAAAGCAAAGAAATTCAGATGCAGTTAAAATCCACAAATATATATATATATATATATATATATATGAAAAAAATCTGTTCAATACAAGACAAAAGCAGAGCCAGATACTGAAATGTTATCATTAAAACATTGTGCAAAAAAGATCTGGCCATGAGGTAAGTGAGGGGAAACAGATAAATGGATTTACTAATTAACTGGTGGCTTTAAAACAACCCATTCAATGATAATGATAAATGAATCAACATGAAAACAATGGCTAAAAGCTAAAAAACACCTGACAACAGTGAACAGAGAAATGAGCTAATACAGTCAACTCTAACCCTAAAAAGAGGTATAGGACTAAACATAAAGTAAAGTGCTGCAAAACACAAAATGAAAAGCATAAACTAACACCTACAAAGCTTCACAAAAACACATTTAAAGGGTTGACAGTAACTTTAAATCAAATCTCCCAAGCAGGCTATTAGAGAACTGCAGCAAAGACTAGCCAATCAGGGTTACCAGGTATCCATAACAACCGTTACAGTGACCATCTTCATAACACTGGCTTTGTTTAGAATTAAGGCCTGTGAAAAGTTATTTCTTTCATGACATCATACGGGGTTAAGAATATGGCCATTGTAAACTACAGTGGAAAGTCTGTTTTTCCCCACTGAAATGACCTTATAAGAGTGCATGACATCATGAAACCCTTGCCATGACCCCCAAGACAATTAAGAAAAAGAACAAAGTCAAATTTTAAATAAATATCTGTATATTCTCTATATTCATTCTCCAAATTGCAAGGTGAAATCAAGAGAGAAATGTTGAGAAAAGTTTTTTTTAAAGAATGTTTCCTGGAATGTTTTCTCAAAGTACAGATTTCAGGGGAGCTGAAGTGAAGTGAGCATGAGGAAGAAACGAGGACTCTGAAAGATCATAAAAGATTATGAACTAAAAATGGGCAAAAATCTTTTTCTGCTTCAATCATGTAGAATGTTCTAGAAAACTAACCTCAGTCCTATTGACAAAAGTGGCACGCTTCTGCCACTGCCTGGTATTATTAGCTTTCCGAATCATATTTTCCCCCTGATTAACTCTGACATATTCCAGCAATAAGCAGTTAGTAGTGCAGAACCAAATGTCCATACAAGGCCGGCTTCCATTCATTTTTATCCATTTTATGAGCAGGGATTATATTCACCTGGCAGAGAGTAACTCACAGTAGAAGTACGAACAGAAACAAAAGCTATGATTATTCTTACATTTTTACTCTCAAAATATGCAATCAAATGTCATCAAAGCACAGATTGTTTGGATGGTAATATGCTGCTGTTCAGAAAGGCAAATTGTAAATGCTGCTGAAATACATAAAAGAGAGCTCCCTGGAAATGTTTTTATAGTGTCACAGTTCATTTGTGTTTTTGAACCAAAAGAATCAGAAAGATTTTTCTTTCTTTCCTTTTTTTTTTTTTTTTTTTTTGCAGCATATCATCTAGATGGGATATGAGTATACTGCCCTCTGGTGTTCAGTTTTCAATGTGCAACCTTTATGCACCTTTAGTGCATGTAAAATCTTTAAATGTAAAAAGTGAAATCAGGTAAGATCTCAAAGATTTGTTTTGAGGAGACTTATAATTTTAGATTAAGAGTTGGTATTCTTACCTAAAAACTTTTTCAACATAGAAAAATGCTTCTGGAGAAAACTGTTTAAATTATAATGATGTGAGAACATTAAGCATGTATTCAAAATTATACTAGAGTGCAACTATTTCTGTGCTATGTTTGTTATGTTGTTGCATATTAAGGAACTGTTTCAAAGTAGATCACTAAGCTACTCAAAATGTTTAGCATTCAGCTAAATATTTTGGATTTACAAGTTACTCACTTTCCAAAACCACAAAACCTGCACATGCTAAACATATTAATGTGTTCTATTTTACAAAAAACAGTGACAAAATGAGTATTTAATATACTATATTTGGATGCTATTGAAAATGAACATGGTAGCATCAAGTTTCTGTTCTTGCTATATTTAAAGTTTTATCCTTCCCCTCATAAAGCAATGTTTATGCAGAATTTCAGCTCAAAATCCACTTATTCAAGTAAAAGCCTTATTTATTTATTTATTAGAATCAGAAACTTTAATGTTTTATTCGGAATTTATTTAACAGACAAGCATGAAGTTGTTCTTAAGTTTAAAGAATAAAGATCCCTTAAGATTTAGAGGTTGGAATGGCTTCCATCCCACATAATGAGACACCTATGCATAAAAAAACTAGTTGTGTTTACATTTTTTGTATTTTTTAGTTCAGCACTCAATAAATCTGATCCTTATAGGAAGGGAGACCACATAAGGAATAAAGGAGACAGGATAAGTAAAAAATCCACATGTTGGTGAAAATGGTGCACATTACCCTGAACACACTATCTGTCATATAGCAGTTCAAAGCAAATTGCTGTGAGCATGCCTTTCTTAAACACTGATAGAGATGCTCCTCTGAACTTGGTGGGATGCAGCTGTTCAGATAAAAGCATGTTCATGTGCTAGAATGGTCTAGTCAAAGTCCAGAAACCAAATACAATTGGGTGTGTAGTGAAACTTGAAAGTTTTTTTTTTTTTTTTTTGAGTTTTTAACAGCACTAGTGGCTCCTTTTTTTGATTTTTTTTTTTATGAACAGTCGGCTGACAGGAAAGGGGGTATGAGAGAGGGGAAGAGACATCATAAAAGGACCACAGGCCAGATTCAAACCCCGGTCACTTGCGTCAAAGGCCTCCATACATGGGTTGTGTGCACTAACCACTGCACCACGCGCCTCTCTATCCAATTTGAATGGATCACAGCTGGTATCCAAAAATGTATAAGCAAAAATAAAACTTATTTGGATAGATATGCTAAGTTGTCACACACTCAGAATGACCTTTTAGTAAAAGGTGGTACTGAATGTGTTCACGTGGGACACAAATATGTATCAACCCTTTTTAAAAATCATGTGTGTCAAAAGAAAAAAAAAAGATGCATCTCTATGATTTCTATTATTGTGCACCATTTAGTGTTAATCAGTCACAAAATAGTCCCACTAAAAAGCACTAAAGTTTGTAGTAGTTACAGTGTTTGGTGAAATTGAAAGACCAAACCTGGGGTTAACAATTAACAATTAACTTGTGGGAAAAAAAACAAAAAAACACATGACTCATATTCTGTTTATTACAGTATTTTTGCTACATATAGACAAAAACAGACAGGTTTTGTTCAAAATCTATCATCAAAAGGTCACAGTAATAACAAGAACAGTGACAGCTTGTGAAAACAGACCTTTGACTGTAGGAAAAAAATAATTTACCAAAACTCGTGAAATAACACCTCTTTAACCCATAAAGATGGGCAGAAACTTCAACAAGTCCTATGAACCTAATCAACACATTTATTAGTCTTCCAAGACAGCGTTGGGAAATCGCTTTATTAAATAAATTAAAAACAATAAAACAAACGGAACTGAAACTGAAGTAAGGTCCAACAACGAAAATAGAATAGAAAAAAAAAACACAAACCATAACATAACAAACTATAGGAGGGCAATGTAGGATAGTCCATTATCACCAGAGTGAAGCTCCTGCCTCATGGCTGAGTCTGTACTTGCGATAGTTCCTGGTTTGTCTGAGTTGGTGGTAGTGTGCTTGAAAATTCTGGGATGTTATGTTCTGTGTAGGGAGGTGGGATGTCATCTGGTTTGATTCCCAACTGAAACACAAAGAGAAATTAAAGAAGGGAAGATATTTAGAAATGAAAGCTGATAAGGCTTCAAACAAAGCAGACATTGAGAGTCAAAATAGGCTGCATCATGAACCTATTAGGCTCACCTCATGATAAGATGGTGGGGGCTCATAGCGGACGGTGGTACTGTATCTGGGTGGAGAAAGGTGCTCGCTCCCGTGCAGGTCTTCACTGTCCTGCCGTGATATACTTTGAGGAAAAGGGATGAAATATATGGAGCGCAGTTGGTTTTCCTGTTCCCTGCGTAGCTGTGCTTCCCTCTCTATCTGCTCCTCTCGCAAACGGGCACACGACCTGCAGAAGCTGGTGCAGAACATGATGGCTAGACCGAAGCCCAGGAAGCCCAGGAAGACCCTCATGAGAAAGATGAAGGAGCGTGCAAAAGAAACAGATGATTATGATTTGGACATTTTTGCAATATCAATTAAGATACACATTGCTTTTTCATGGAGATGTTAGGACCAGCTTTATGGTAACATCTGCAGGTAAAAGGGGTTGAAATAGAGCAAAGCTTGTTGGAATATTTCTTTCTTCAAACTGAAAGAAAATATGTTGAATAAATCTTACTGAGAGCAGAAATATTTAGCTTTTATTGAGAGAGGAAACTAAATGAAAAAGTTTTCTACGGCAGCTTCATCCAAAGGAGTGATTAAAAGATTTAAATAAGGCATTTTGCTAAAGTTCATAGTTTCCAGCTATGTTCGAATTACAGTCTGCTTACATGGAATGATTTGCATTTAAAAGGACTTTAAATTGCTAGTTCATTTATCTTCATCAATACTTATATTTAAAAAAAAAATCTGTTTTACTTTTAAATATGCCCAGACTCTTATTGTTGTTTTTTTTGTTTTGTTATTATTGTTGGTTTTGTGTTGAACAGGAGTAATCCTTGCCTACCCTGGAGAGGAGGCTGTGGGTGCTTGGCAGTTTAAAAAGTCCATTGAGTCTCTCTGTCTCTGGGAGGGTAAGAACTGCTTGTTATCTACCATAAAACCACCAAAAAAATCTTATAAATAAGAAACAACATATGGAAAACTGAGAGCAAGCATTAAACATGTTTTTTTTTTTTGTAACTACTCAATTGATGTTAAATCTTATTTAATAAAATATTTGAAAATTTAAGGCCTTTTTGTATTATACCTCACATAGTTGTTTTATTGATACAACACACTGATGAGGAAGTTAACTTCAAGATTTCAAAAGTTATTCAGAAAAAAAGAGCAGAAACCTTTACTTACAGAGCAAGGTCGGACTGTTCTAGGTCTGCAATAACAAAATTAATCCTTGCTTTGTTTAAATGAAACCCCCGGAAATAGTTAGAATTTTGAGATTCAATTCACACATCATTGATTAAATGCATTATTAGTCTTTGTTTAAAAGGTAAAACCTAGATTTTATGGATTATAATTACTCTAAATGCTCTTTAACACACTCAGATGTTTTCAAACACTCACTGGTGGCAAAGCTGTCACGTTAGTTTAGGCCTCTTACTCATTCTCAGTTTTCTATGTACAGTAACGAATGAAAGTTGGTGGAGGCAAATTAAAATGTATTTCTCTCTCTTTTTTTAACTATTGAGACATTTTGTATTTTTTGAGCCTAAAGAAATAAATGGGATGCTGTGTGGCCTCAATAAAATGTCCACATCCAATTCTTTTTTCTATTAATCATAGTTGTTTCTTTGCATTATGATTCAGTGGTTGAAAAAAAACCTGTTCAAATAAATCATGAAGAGTCTATAATGACACTTCAATGTTTGCCAATAATAATAATAATAATAATAATAATAATAATAATAATAATAAAGATAAGTGTTTGTATTAAAAAAAAACAATCCAAAATAGAAATAAAATAGATTTCTTACTCTAGATAAGGAAAGGAGTTAAATATCATTCTCTAGATGGATGGATCCCACAGGATGGATCGAAATGGAGCCACAAATAACAGAATGAACCTAAAAAGTAAACAAGGTTTTAAAAATCTTATTCCAAATGACAAGATGAGAGAATCAAAAAAACGGATTCCCTTGAGCTGATAATCAACCACAGTTCTTTATGCTTATCAAACACAGACTCACTACTTGCTCTCTTACATAAATCAGATTTCTATCCTCTGCCAATAAAGAAGTACACTTTGTACTCATAAGACCATAAATGTTTTGTCGTTGGCACATTGATGCAACAGGGTTTTTATTGCCAGTCGATATGAGAAGGAGTGCCATTTCTTACCAGAACCAGTCTGTACTGTGACAACCTTATACTGTTAATAGTTATTCAATTTGGCCTAATTGTTGGGGGCTATTACATAAAAACATATGATGACGAGAAAAGCTTCATGCTTAATATTGCACACATTTCAATGCAGTTCTGAGAACAGATAATAGCTTTAATAGAGCTCACCTGTCAACAAGAAAAGAAAACAGACGTAAAAAAAATCCTATGGCTGTAATTGTTAAACAAAGCAGAAAATCTGACAAAAAAATCTGCATGGTTGAAAAAGGGTTTACAAAGAAAATTAAAAAAAATGTACATGTTTTTGCAATCATCCCCTTTTACTCTTATATTCCTAAACTATTATCTTTACGATCAGATAACTGATCAATTTAACATGTCTGTGTTTGATATGAATGTGGCTGTGAAAGCCTCAGAGCCATATTAGAGAACTGCATTCTTTTGAACATCTCACAGAGCACAAAAAAGCCCAACAAAAAAAACAAGAAGAGTGAGGAAGCAGCTGAGTAAACTGTGGTAACTCTGGAGAAGCTGCAAATATCCACTGCTCAGGTGGAACTATCTGTCTACAGCAGTCATCTCATCAAGTGAGTCCAGTCTTAACATGATGACTTGATGAGATGACTGGAGTCTGGTGTGCTATTGCTTGGTTGGAAAGAAGACCTGCAGCCTCACGGCCCTTTCTGGAACCAGTTTGAGACTCCTGGTCTACAGGATCTGCACAGCTCTGCACCTTAAAAAAATCTGGCTTTTAGGAAAAGTTGACAGGTTAAGGTATCATTGAATGAAAGCTAAAAGAAAAAAAAAGTCCTTCTAGCATGTGGATAAGGAACCTTTTTAGCCAACACAAACCCCGCAGTAAAATATTTGGGAGGCAGTGCTATGCTGTATAATAGTAAGAACAGGAATCTGACAATTGATGGGTGGATTTTTTCAATTACACGGTAATCCATTAAAAACAAACAAACATTAGTCAACCAGATATCCAATAGGACCACTATACTAAACATAAACCAAGAGCTAAAAAGATTAGATCCAAATCCAATTTAGAATAATTAATGAAAGTATTGAAAAATGTATGTTTACAAACTCACTCCATCATATCTAACTAAGCTGATAGGGGCATTACCCTAATGCAGGCATCCCCAACGTCAGTCCTCGAGGCCCGCTGTCCTGCATGTTTTAGAGGTTTCCTTGCTCCAGCACAGCTGATTCTAATTGAAAGCTGATTAACAGGCTTTTGGTCTACTGCAATCATTATAATCAGCTGTGCTAAAGCAGAGAAACCTCTAAAACCTGCAGGACAGCGGGCCCCGAGGACCGAGGTTGGGGATGCCTGCCTGCCTTACAGCACTCACTGGGGTAGGTATAGAAGTTTTACTTTAAGAATAATGAATGGACACAGCTTGTTATTTTAAAATTTCATTTGTTATTTTAAAACAAAAATAATTTTCTTTCATTCTTATTCTTCACAATTATGCACAACTTTGTGTGGCTCTGTAACATAAAGCTAATTTCATAGAATTTAGATGTAAAGTAAAAAAAAAAAAGGTGCTGGTAGGCTTATGAACTATTCAAACCATTATAATTATCCTGAATATGCAAAAGTAAAAAAGCATAGACCTTTGGGCCAATAAAAGATGTGGTTTTATAGCTGATCATGTAGGTCAGTCCTGTGATTATCACAGACTCTGATTTGACACCTTCTAGATAAACTCCAAAATTTGGAGGGAAACTTCTAAGCTTGAGCCCAGCACAATAAGGGTTTGTCTTTAAAAACTATAAATTTTTTCAGATGATTCCTACATAGTTTTAACAAACCAAACAGGTACTTGACAAAGGTAGGAAAACAAAACTAAAATTAGCTCAAGTAAGGGATAGGTCAAAATTCCCAGTAGCTGATCATTGAGCACATAGAAACTGAAGCAAAGTCTGTAAATACGCACTGAACAAACAGACGTCTATGATATGTTTCCTTTGAAGAGATTTCTGATTAAATTTAAACAGATCCTTTTAAATAAACCAGATTCAGATTAGAAAACAGAAGCAACGGTGTGTTTCAGGCTCTTACCTTTGGGTAAAGTGTCTTTTTCCAGGTGTAGAGCTGAAATGGCTTAATCAGTGGAGCAGAGTACAGTTTTTATTGTGGGTGTGCTGTGTGTGTACTGTGTGTGCTCATGCATGGGATCAAGGGTAAAGCCCACAATGCTTATCTCCCACTAAAATGCATTCAAAAATCACTATCCTTAGTTCAAATTCTTCTTCTACCAAAACCCTTCTCAAAGGCCTAAATATAGATGATCACAACCAGAAAAAATATACATTACATGTAATTTTAGTGATGGACAGTGTGTCTTAATAGATGGTGATAAAGGGTTTCTCAGAAGGATTTATAGCAGTGTTATGACATTTAAAGGAACAGGCCGGTGTTTTTGCTCTCATAAGCTGGTAGTTAAAGTTGTTAAGAAAGTATTTAGGAAAATATGAATAAAAACAGTTAGCCCCCCCAGCTGTGTGGTCAGAGTCCTGAGAGCTAACATCTTAAATGCCCCTTGTTCAGAAAAAGGCTAATCTGACCATAGAAGATAGTTGTTTCTACTTTATCTCAGGCAGCGAGGAAAGAGGCCAATGTTCTATGCCAACCAGTTAAAATAAGTAAGTGTGAGTGTGAAGTCTAGAATGATTTTTTTTTTACTTTTCATTTGAACATTTTGAATCAGTATTTTTGATTATTATCTAAACAACTGAAAAAAACAACAACAACAAAAACAAAGAATAAGACTGGAAGTAAAAAGTCGTTATCCTGGAACCCCAAACCTAACAACTGACTGTTCCATTCTTCTTTCAACATCTACTGGCTCTTTGTATTTACATTTAATAAGAGTATGATTAGACTTAAGGTCAAAAACTGTTGGCCAGATGTTGAACTTCAAGGTTTTCTAATAATTAAATCATTCAGGTCTTTGAGGAGCAAAGCAGCTCCACATTAATAAACTAACGACCCCAGATTGATGTAGTGAGACATTCATCTTCCAAAAACAAATCCAGCTTGGTCTCACCTGTAAACAGGATCATTTGGTAATTTAGGAGGAATAATTTAGATGTGTTTCAAGAAATATTTGTCTTTTTATTTTTCCTTAATGGTTTGGTCCTTAAATGAAACCTGCAATTCTTTAGATGTTCCTCTGGGTTCTTTGTCACCCTTTGGATAAGTTGTCAGATTTTGGTCACCCAGACACTCCTTTTAGTTTATTAGCGTTCTGTATTTTCTTTCAACTGTAACGGCTGTCCAACGTCTTAGAGATAACCTTGTAACTCTTAAGTTCTAACAAATGTAATTGACTTTGCTTCTCATATCAGGCTGTTCAAGATGCTTTAGCCCAGTCATGTTCTTGTTAGACAAGTTCCTTTACCCTTACAGGTCTGGCATTGATCAAATCAGGGTGTGGCAATTAAAAATGAAATATAGAGATATGAAAACAATTTGTGTTCTTCTTATCTGACTTTCCAATTTGTTTAATAGTCTCAAAAAAGGGACAAATAGCTTTCACTGCAGTACAACAACCCAATCAATAGGTGGAAACGGAGAAAATATGCATCTTCAGTGAGAATAATAATTACTTACAGAAGATTACAGCATTTTGCAAGTCACTCACACCCAGAGTGATAAGAGTGGTTCATGTTTGTTCTTACTGAGCTGCTGAGTGCAGACGATTATTATGATCAGAGCAGCAATCGAAGAAAAGCAAATAAAAGCAGCAGTGGTGGCTGGCATAAACTGAAAGGTGTAATGATTAAAAATGTACTTTACAAACCAGTTAGCTATCTCTGAGTGGAAAAAACTCTTGTCTGCTGTTAGAGGAATGTAAGGATACAAAGGTTGCATCAATGTAACTGTCAGGAAGTGAACATTCAAAATGTGTGTAATTAATAATGATAACAGAGGCCTTTGCTCCCTGCTAGCATATTAATCATGGAGGCAGCTTGAATTATTTTAGATAAGGTTTACAGTTGAAGTAGCTCAGGGTCTACTGAACTATCTCTGTTGACCCTTACATTACACAAATACAAAGTTTTATGGGAAAACTTTGTATGGGAAAAATGAGAAATGGGAAAAAAAGGTCTTGCATGATCACAGCTGAACAGGTAGAAAATGATGAACGAACGGGTGTTAATTGTACACCGCACAAAACTATCTGGAGCAAACTATTGGAACAAGTAATAAAATCCTTCTGGAATTTACTCAATGAAAGGAGAAATAACTGATTAGGCTGAGAGGGACTTGGTAGCTGGATGGAGGCTCACCTTCACCTCAAAAAGCCTACACATACAGCTATTCATGTTTAAAAGTAAAAGTTACAACTTAAAGTATATATAAACTGAAATAAATAAGATATGAAAATAAAGACCTTGGTTAGGCTAAAGTTAAGGAGGACTTCAGTTCGGCTTTCAACACCATCATTCCACAGCTGATGGGCAAACTGGAACAGCTGGGCTTCAATGCACCCCTCTGCAATTGGCTGTTAGACCTGTTTTGTCCAACCCGGACTGACTGAGGTCTGAGTCAGTCCGGGTTGGACAGAACACCTCTGATGTCATCACCCTAAGCACAGGCTCCCCTTAGGGCTGCCTCCTGAGCCTCCTGCTGTTCACCCTGATGACACACGACTGCGTTCCCAGCTTCACCACCAATCACATTGTGACGTTTGCAGATGACACCACGGTGGTGGACCTCATCAGAGACGGCAACAACCTGGACTACAGAGAGGAGGTGGAGCAGCTGGTGGACTGGTGCAGAGATAAAAGCCTGATCCTGAATGTGGAGAAACGAAGGAGATCATCTTGGACTTCAGGAAGAAGCGGCCTAACCACGCTCCACTGGTCATCAACAGTTCAGCTGTAGAGGTGGTCAGAAGCACCAAATATCTGGGGGTGCACATCACAGACACCCATACCTGGAATGTAAACACCACCTCACATGTCAAAAGTGCACAGAAGCGCAGATACTTCTTGCGGAGGATGAGGAGAGCCTACCTGTCCCCACCCATCCTCACCACCTTCTACAGAAGTACCATAGAGAGCGTTCTGACCAGCTGTCTCACTGTGTGGTGCTGAGGCTGCAGCACCTCAGACTGGCAGAAAGTCACAAGAGTGGTTGGAACAGCATAGAAGATAATCGGGGCTCCACTTCCCTCCATAAAAGACATTTCATCCCAGCGTTGGCTGTCCCGAGCCTGTAACATTATAAATGACCCATCACACCCCCACCATGGACTGTTCTCCATGCTGCCCCCTGGAAAGAGGCTTCGCAGTATTCAGTGCAGGTCCAGCAGATTCCGAAACAGCTTCTTCCCCACCGCCGTCAGGCAACTGAACCGTTGAGAAAATTCTAAATCACAGAATCTGCATCCCACTGACAACACCAAACCAAGACACTGCATCATTGCACAATATATATTAATGCTCTGAACTTCCATATCAATGCATTTTTTCAATGGAAATGTCATAAAAGCTCTACAAAACTAAATTCAATTTGTATACACTCTGTGTTTACAAAATGACAATAAAAGTTGTCTAAGTTCTTTGCCATACTTTGCCTGCCCAAAATTATCATGAAACTAAGAAGATAGAGTTAATCTTTTGAGGTGAAGTGAATTTCTTTCTTTGATATTAGAGCATATTAGCAGCAGGCTGTCACATATAAGGCACTAACTGTTGAAAACTGACCATTTCTTTAATACAAAACACACTTTTTTGAACATATTTTGTCAACTTTTCAAGTCAGAAATGTTTAAAAAGAAAGGTTACATATCCCAGATTAGGAAATCTAGTTTTTAAACTTTCTCTGAACAGTAAACTCTTCAGTATAGCATAGGAAAATGTGCTCAGATATAATTAAATGAATGTATGAAGTTTTCTCTATACAAGTCCATTTTGGTTCAAATAGTCGTTTATTATTTCTTATTTTGTTTCCTGAAGACAAAAGATACAAACATTCATTTTATTTCTTCTTTCTTTTTTTTTTGCTGTATTGCGGATGACAAGCTATCAAAAAACATTACAATAAAACAACACATTTGTTGGATAGTTCAATTCTTTTTCTTTCCTCTGTAATAATGCAGTTTAAATTCAAAACCCAAATTAACTTCACAGCAGTTAAAAAAAAAATCCAAAAATCTTACAACATTAAGGTCTGTGTGCTGAAACAGCCACTCAGAAAGAAACAAATAGGCAGAAACAGGCATCTCTGATGGAAATCCCTCACTAAGTAATCCAAGGAAAGTACATCTTACTGTTAAATTTTAAACTATTTCTAGAGTATGCTCAAACAAAGTTTGAGGATGAAGGAAAAAAGCTATTCGGCTGAAATTTCTACATAAAAAAAAAGAGTGCTACTATTTTTCGTCAGAGTTTTTAAGTGCAAAATGCTTGTCATGAAGGACACAACTTTTCTATTTTTCACACTGGGCCTTAAAAACTGTCATTACATGATGGGAGCATCTGCTTGATATGAGAAACTAATGGAGCCTTTAAAAACTGGGCATTCTCTAAGAGTGGGTCAAAAAGACATGGGCTGCAGATGGTTTATCTAAGTTCTTTATATCTACACAGACTATGGTTGGAGGTATGGGGCCTGAGAAAATCAAATTGGGAACATAAATGACCCACATCTGACAGCCGCCTGCATAATGTAATGACCCTATTTTCAACAATCTGATTTCAGTAGTAGAATGAACACAAGAGTATTAGCTCTTAGTCTACTCTCTAATCTGGGCTCTTCTTTAAAATCCAGATTAAAGATTTGCTCAGGTGAGGCTTGGATGGTGGAGGTCTAAAAAAAACAATCCATGCCACTGGAAAGGCTTTCATAAAAATCTACTCTGGCTTCAGTGATGTTGGTTTCAGTCCAGAAACCAACATCTGCCTGTCCACAGGGGGTCAAATAAAAACCAAACTGCTCCAAGGACTATAAATCTTCATGAGGAGCCCTGAGTTGCCGCTTGTTCAACCAAGCCTGTAACAGAGGGAGGTTGGTGTCCATCCAGCGGATGTTATCCTCGATGGTCTCGTAGGTCTGCTGGATGCACCTCATTTTTGATCCCTCCTCCTCCGTCAGGGAGTCAAAATAGTTCCTTATCTGAGGGACAGCATGGGTATGAGATTTAAACACATATTCCCACTATAAAGTGATAAAAATATATATAATTTATCCTCTCATTAACAAAAAAACCTTAAAGACAGAAGAAAATTCTTATTAATCACCTCCTGAAGCATCTCCCTGGTGGAGTACTGGTTGGTCACACCGGCCACCATGTACGAGACAGTGTTAGAGCCGAGGTCAAACCTGTTGTATTAACACAAATACTCTGTTACTGTCAATAATTCAGGCGCCATTTTTAACCTAACAAGGAGGATGAATATGCAGATGTTTAGCTTAAGGTAGAAGGATGATGAAATTCAGAGAGTAATGTGTACTGACTTCTTGATCAGGGTGTGCCAGTTAGCTCTGAGGAAGTCCCAGGCTAGTTTGTAACCGTGAGGGTTCCTTCCAACAGAGGCAACCACATCTGGAAGGTCCTGGGTCTTCATCACCTCACCCCGCAGACTCTGTTCCATCATCCTTGAAACAGAAAGAAAGGACAGATTTTAAAGAGGAGCTTAATAAATTGTCATTTTCGCTCAGCTCTGCTACTCACCACTTGAGCTTGTCCTGCATGTGTGTGACAGTCATAGCAGACTTTATACGGCTCTTGACAAACATCTGCATCGAGGTGCGGTACTTTTCAAAGAGAAAGTCCCATCCTTCTGGTGTCCGTGCTCCAATCACAAACACAGCCATAGTGATGTCAACAGGGAGGCTACAATGACAAGGATGAGCTTTACAATAAAAGCAGTGCTTATTTAATCCATACAAGCAATTAATTATTCTGAAAGTAAAGCTGGTTGTCCTTGGTGCTCTGACCTCATGGTCCCATCTGAATCCTTCCAGCTGTTAAACATCTGGGTGGCTTTGGCGACGCAGGGAGGATATTTCCTGACACAGGCGAACAGCAGCAGGTAACTCCTAAGCACTCGCTCAGACACCGAACCGGAGTCATTCCACTCTTGCCGATCGATCAGATCCCGGAATAGATCCACAATATAATCCTAGGGCATCATAAACAGTTTGTAAAATGTAAATAAGGCATTCAGTACTTCAGACCCTGTTCACATTGGATTAAGACCATTGTTATTTCTTCAGGATTTCCAAGGCTGTTTGATCGTTGTAAATCTGGAGAACCAAATATTGGTTTGAAATACTCCAAACCAATTCAACAAATCCCACCCTGTGAATGTAAATAGGTGGTTTCTGCACTTCAACAATCAGTTTCAGACTGGCTTTGGAGGTGCTAACATCAGTATATGTATCGGTATATCAGCAGCATGAAACGATGCAGCCAAAAGCTTTTTCTGATAAGATTTTGTTTAAATGCAGCACATAGCTGCAGTGTGCCATCATGCACAGTAATTTTCCAATGACAAAGCTGTGTGCACATCTTAACAGCTGGATTCAGAAGTAAGCGTGCACATAAATCTAAGATGCTTTTTTAAATCTGACATACATGGGCTCTGTGGTTTGAATATATTTAAAGAAATGTAGATATTAATTTTCACACCAACTGGTTCATAATTGTTATATAATCATTTTACCCTAAAGGATGTCAATTGCGCTGCTTTCAAATTTGTCTCTACTCATGGATGAATAAAATAATTACATTTACCTTTGACAACATTTTGCATTGGAAAAGCAGCGGGAAAACTAAAAAAAAAAACCTTGGGTTTTCAAAAGAAACTGGACAATTTGGAGGTGTGTGCACATTTCACAAGCCGGAAACTCAATTCAACAGGAAGTGATACACATGCCATTCTTTCTTTCCCCACTACTTTTTGATTGCATGGGGACTGATTCTACAGCAACTTGGATTGTTGCTGCAGCCTGATTGGTGGAGCAGTCAAAATACAAAAGGTTACAACCAGTTAGGTAACTTGGGGTGCTTCCTGTAAATAGTGGTTTAAATCAAATTAAAGACATTTTGAGCAGTACTACTTTAGATCAACTGATGAATCCCTTCATGCTTCCTGCTGGGAACAGGTCATGGATAAACAACGACTGCTGCTGTTAGGCTCCTTCATAAGGAGGAGCTCTACTTCTCTTGGATAGGACTGTAGTCATAGTGCACTTTAGAAGACCTTAAGCCCCGGTAACACCTTGACAATTTAGACCAGCGTGTGCCTGACGTATAAAAAATCTGGCAAAGACGCAGGCATATGTTGAATAAGTAATGGGTATGTTTTGTATAAGCTATGAGCATGCTGAAGTACGCTGAAACACACTGGCACACATCGACATACGGCAAGTACGTCCCTTAGTATGCTAGCGTATGCTCATACGTGGACCATAAGTTACAGGTAAGTTATATATATATATATATATACACACAGGTAAAAAAATATATATATAGAGAGAAAGTTCAGCGTATGTCAACGTTGTAGGAGATTCTGGGACTTCAGGCATGCGCTGTCTAAATCTGTAAGGTGTTCCAGGGCCCTTACAAAGATTCTACAGAGACCACTACAAACCAGATGATTCTTAATCACATGCTGAGTCGGTTATAAAATATACCTTAGATATAATTCAACATTTTATTTAATCTTTTTCTTTTGTCTTTTTAGAGCTCATACTGTTAAGTTTGTTTTCCTAAAATATCATAGAATCTGTCTTACTTTCATCTGGTTCTCCAGTACGGTCATGTCTCTCTTCTCCATCAGCTTGTAAAGTGGGACGAGCTCTCCGAAGCCCTGGGTCACAGCCATGATCTCAGTCTCTTTGGAAAGATAAAGAGAAAGCTCCAGGGCCGTGTCCAGCCTCACCTTTCCAACACTGAAACACATATAGACAAAACTGTTGATCCCTCTCATCTAAAGAAAGAAAAATACACAATGGTACACAATACACACAAATACCTTTAATTTGACAAAAGTAATAATAAATCTTCTATCAAAATGAACATACAAAAGTCAAACATTGCATTTGAACCATACCTCAATAGAATGATTAAAAATAAATAAATAAACTCATGAGACAGACCTTGATAGAAATGATAGTACCCTCAAATTAATATTTTGTTGCACAACCTTTTAAGGTAATCACTGTATTAAAGGGATTTCTGTGAGTACATTTCTCCAATGTGAGATCAATCAATCAATCAATCAATCAATCAATCAATCAATCAATCAATCAATCAATCAATCAATAACCTTCAATGAGACTTCAGCTCCTTCAGCAGGTATTCTGGTCCTCTGCTTAATGAACAAACTGCTCCAGTTATCTCAGGCTTAAAGGGGGACTTTTCCAGACAGCATGTTTCAGCCCCTTCCAAAGATGCTCACTAATATTTAGGTCATGGCTCATTCAGTAAGAAGGCCACCTCAGAATAGTCCAAAGTTTTCCTCTTAGCCATTCTTGGGTATTTTTAGCTGTGTGTTTTGGGTCTTTACCCTGTTAAAGATCCATGACCTGCGACTGAGACCAAGCGTTCTGACACTGGACAGCCCATTCTGTCTGGTCTAGAGGTTTCATTGTAACCCACATAGATTCAAGAAACCCTGCGATGCCAGATGAAGCAAAGCAGCCCCAGAGCATAACAGAGCCTCCTCCATGTTTCACAGTAGGGACAGTGTTCTTTTCTTGATATGCTTCATTGTTCTATCTGTGAACTGAAAGCTGATGTCTCTTAGCAGAAAGTAAACTTTTTGTCTCATTTATCCATAGGAGATTCTCCTAGAAGATTTGTGGCTTATAAACATATAGATTGGCAAATCCCAGTCTGGCTTTTTTATGATTTGTTAATGCCAGATGGTGTAATATGAAACTGATGTTACTTGAGCTTCAAGTTCACTTCTTTAGAAGTTTTTCTGGGTCCTTTTGTTACCATTTATATTATCCATCTCTTTTATTTGTCATCAACGTAGTCACAGGAACATCAAACTGCTTGGAGATGGTCCTACAGCCTTTACATTTGACCTTTATCATGCTTGTCTATAATTTATTTCTAATCTCCTGAGACAACTCTTTCCTTCACTTACTCTGGTCCATGTTGAGTGTGGTACACACCATGTCAACAAACAGCACAGTGACTACCTGTAGCCCCATATATAGGCCCACTGACTGATTAAAGATTGTAGACACCTGTGAGGCTAATTAATGGACAAAATTGGATCTAACATGTCCCTTTGATTACATTATTTTCTAGGGGAACCATCATTTAAGTACAGGCCTATTTCATGTGTTCCTTTTTGTTATCTTTCTGTTGAAGCATGTTTGAAAAGCACTGTCTTACTTACCTTTCTTCATTTTTATAGGATTTTTATTTATTAATACTTTTGTTAAATCTACGTTGTTTCTGTGACCATTGTGGGTTTTTCTTTATCTTTAAAGAGGAGTACCAACAATTGTTTCCACATGTTTAAGAGCTATATATATTGCACTGATATGTTTAAATTTCTCTTTTTTTACTGGAACGTTCGAGGAGATTTTCTTAATGTGAAATTTATGAATGAATCCTAACCAACCTAGCTTTGTGTGAGTAAACTCAGATGTTTGAGATAGTTTACAGTCTAGAATCTCTAGTGTTGGACCGACCTGACCAGCTGGAAGACGTTCTGGATGAGGCTGGCTCTATCATTGCCAGAGATGGCGGTGTGGTTGTATAGCAGCAAATTGATGATGTTGTTCCAACCCTCTCCAGCATAATGGACCATGTAATAACCACTCATGTTGACATTAAACTTTACCCAATCCACTTCTTCAGGCAGGTAGAGGACATCTAAACATGGAGTATAGCCAGAGTACATAGGAGCTTATTGGGTTGAAGCTCTGTGTTTGTGGATCTAAAAATGTGCCCTAATTTAGAGCAAAATCCTCACCAGCCTTAGTCTTGAGAAGGAAACGGTGAACTGTGCTGGAGGCACTGGTCATGTACGTAAGTGGGATCTGCCACAGGAATCTGCCACATAAAAAATAAAACCATTATACAGAGAATTAAAAAGCTGAGGAATTAATGAAAGAATTTCATAGAGAAACTACAAATGATGGCATATCTCTTACCCTTGAGTGAGCGAAGGATTGTCTGTCCTCAGGAAACGCTCCTGACTGAGCCTGACCTCCCGACCTTTGACCTCTACAGTGACCAGCGGGAAGCCCTCCTGCAGCGTCCAGGTGTCCATGATAGCCTTGACATCCAGCTCGTCATCAGAGTACCACTTCTAAAGATCATGTTTAGATAACCGGTTACTTTAAATTAATACATTAACTGCTGGATTTAGAGAGAAATAATCTGTTTCCCATGTACGTTAAAAATAACCAACATGAAAAACATATCTAACGAAAAAAATCTAAACATTTCAATCTTTAGACATAAATGTTTCAGAATATAGGGACCAGGGTCTCAGGATGATGTGTTGAGATTCTACACAGAAGTTCATCCACTGGTTAACCCATAGAAAATCTGGGATTGCGTTCAGAAATTATGAGATTATTCCACTGCAAACCAAACTTGAATACATTTTAAAGTTTTGTCCCATCTTTACCAGGACAGCCAATAATGGCAGATTTATTCATTGCTGTTTTTTTTAACTGATTGATCAAAACGCACCGAGGATCCAGACTGGAGTTTGACTTTAGAGCAGAACTCTGTGTGTTTCAGTCGACCTTCATCCAAAGCATCCGAGCTGCAGATCTGCAGGACATTCAAAGCAGAATCACAACACACAACATAAGAAATATAAACAAATATATAAATAAATGAAATGCTATCTGCACATAGCATCAAGCGGTACTTTTGGGATGTTTAAATCCTAGGTGAATTTCCCTCAGATATCACGCTTAGCTAAGATTATTTTTCAGTACTGTAATGACACATGGTCTAAAACTCACAAAGACTTCAAGCCACCTGGGTCCAAAACTTAAAGGCTCTACCTGCGATAATAATATGGGGATCTTAGTGAGCATTGCCTCTAGCCCTGACCAGACCATGAATCATGAGCGCAGGCTGTTCCCATCAGGTTGAAGATACAGGATTAAATCATTTAATCAAGTTTACCTGAGAAATGCTTCAGTCATTCTGAAACTAAACATAAAGCATTAAGGGACGCCATCATCTTTTCCTATTTATATTTCAGCTTCAGTCTTTGCATATGTTTTTAAACAATAGTTTGTGATAGGAAACACATTTCAGACATGTTTTAACAGTAAGGGAGTATTTTATATCTTTAAAAAAAAAAAAGGATATTACATTATTTTTCAGACTCTATGAAGCTCAAACTCGTTACCCATTGATTGGTTGGTGCACCAATCTCCCGATCTATTAAATCTTTTTTTTTTTATATATTAACCAAGTTTAGTCAGATATTAGGGCCATCACCTACATCAGTCAGGCTCTCCCAGAGGTGGCTGTTCACCGTGTTCTGGTAGCTGTAGCGCTTCAGGTATCGGATGATTCCGATCTCAAAGGCTTCAGGACTCAGAAAATCCCGCAGCATGTTGAGAATGCACGCCCCCTGAAAACATCCAATCCAGATCAATCATTAAATACAACAGAAACGCAGCCTGGAATTACGGCAGACATGTTTCAACCTGTCATAGAAAACAAACTAGGATTCAAGCACATTTCTTTGAGGTGACGATGTGCCTAAATATTCGTTTGGAAAGCTTTAACTTCTTTTATGACAAAATAATAACATCAAATGTCTCAGAGAAACCCACTGACCTTGTCATAGGAAACATCATCGAACATCTCCTGGATCTGCGTGGGGTTTTCCACTGGCGTGGATACTGGGTGAGAGGAGCTCAGAGAATCTACCTCCATTGCCTCGAAACACTTGCCTAAGAAGAAGTCATCCTGAGGTAAAAAATGAGGAAAATCAGTCCGAATAACGTTTGAAGGGACAATGAAGGTAGAGGAGCTGGACTCTCACCACGTGTAACTCTGGGTAGGTGATGTCAAGCGAAATGAACTCCATGAACTTGGCAAACCCCTCGTTGAGCCACAGGTCATTCCACCACTCCATAGTCACCAGGTTCCCAAACCACTGAACAGGAAGCGGAAACGATAAAAACAACCTGTGACCTCGTAGAGAGCATTAAAGACAAATGTGAACCGATATCCGCCTGCTTTTCATCAAAGCCAACCTGATGTGCGAGCTCATGGGCGATGACCTTAGTGATGCCAAGTTTGTCTGAGGCGGAGGATCTTTCCGGATCGAAAAGGAGGCCAGTCTCCCTGTAGGTGGTCAGACCCCAGTTCTCCATTGCACCTGACTGGAAATCAGGGATGGCAGCCAGGTCTGCAGGAAGCATCATAGAGCAGGAGTAAAACATGGAGCAGCTCCTCTACAACGTCTGACCAATGAATGTTTAATGTCTGAATCAGCTTTTATAGTGATGCTTCCTCGTAGCGTGAACCCGATCATTCAGGATCATTCTCACTTAAAGAGAGAGTAGATAATCATGTTTGATGCGTTTCCACTGACCCTGCTTGGGAAGTGGGTATGGGATATCGAAGTAATCATCGTAGAAGTCCAACAACTTCACGGCAGCATCCAAAGCAAAGGCCGTCTGATCAATCTTCTCTGGGACAGCATAGACAGAGATCTGAAGGCAATCAAAGTTAAACAAATAAGATTTTGAGAAGTGCAATAACACTGAAATTAAGCATGGGACCTCAGGAGATGTGAAAGCTCACCTTTACTCCGTGTTTAGTTGTTTTGCTCACAGACAGGAAGTCAGAGACGATGTAGGCCACCAGGTAGGTGCTCATTTTGACGGTTGTGTCAAAGTGGTCCTCAAGCAAACCGCCTGGCAGCTCAACTGTTTTAACCTGCGAACCGAGAAAGTGCGTATAGCGCTACAGTTTGTCCCGTTACAAAAAAGAACCACCATGCGGTTTCTCTGGATTTATGTGATAAGGAAGCAGGTAACTGTGAAGTGTTACCAACCAGTGTGCATCGAATCCCATTTTATGTTGGTAATTTTTATCCATCTATCCAATCTTTTAAGGGGTAATGGTAATGCTTCTCACTTCTCCAAAATATAGTGTTTGATTTATTTTCAGTCAAACAACAGAAAAACGACTCATTATAAGAAAACAAAACAGCAATATAAGCATGCTTAAATCTATATAGAGAAATCTAAAATGTGCATGAAAGGATTTATGCATATATATCCATATCCTAACTTTTCTGTATAATCTGTATGTAGTTTTTCATATTTATGTATTTTATAGTCTCTTACAATTACTCTCTGTTCATATAGACCTTCTATGGTCTATGTTGTGGCATCAGCCATCTTCTATGGAGCTGTCTGGACTCAGTGCAGGAGGTGGGAAACAAAAAAAGATCCTAACTAAATTAACATTTCTGTTGGATAATGTCTCCCACCCCATGCATGAAGCTGTTTCAGAACTGGAGAGCTCCTTCAGGGACAAACTGCTGCACCCTTAATGCATCAGAGAGCGTTATCACAGATCCTTCCTCCCAGCAGCTGTAAGACTCTATAACCATCACTGTTCCCAACAACCTCAATAAGTTGTTACATTCATGCTGATTTCTTACAGTTTCTATCTTAGTCAGTTAAATATCATGCTGCTGTCTTTCAGCACATCTCTGATGTTGCTACTATTTTCAAATATCCATTACTGTAAAAATGTCCATAGCTGTATTATTGGTTATTTATTCTCCAGGTCCATATTTTTATAATGTTTAAAACACTTTATAGTACAGCATTTTGTAGTTTATCTTTTAACTCTTCACTATTATGTTATTCTTATTCATTTTTCTAAGGTCCATATTTTTGTGACCATGTTTTTCTATAAACTTTTTGCTCCTCTAAACACCAGAATTTCCCCAATAAAGGAATTTTCTATTCTATTCTATTCTATTCTATTCTATTCTATTCTATTCTATTCTATTCTATTCTATTCTATTCTATTCTATTCTATTCTAGGCAATACATAGTCTCTGTGCACATGTAAATAAATATTTATATCCTGTATAGCACCTCTGAAACTGTATTTCGTTGCTTTGTACTTGTGACAGTGTAATGACAATAAAGTTGAATTCTATTCTATTTAAGGGAATCGGAGTAAGAGGGGTGAATACAAATGGACTCATCACATGGTGACTCTTGTATGTGATCATACACACCTTGGGCATGTTGGAAATGGCTATGTGTCGTGGCTCTCGTAAGATCCGTATGGTGAAGTTGGCTTTGAAGGCTGGCTCGTCAAAACAAGGAAAGGCTCCGCGGGCAAAGGTTGCCTCGAACTGGGTAGATGCTATGACCCTGGATGGGGTAGATGATATACAGCCTTTTAAATCTCCAATTCCAGGATTTTAACCCATTTAACTTAGGCTGAAGGTGATCATGGTTGGCCTTACCGGACCTCCCCACTGCTGGTGCGGTAGCTACCTTTGTAGAACCCATGAAAGCTGTCTGATAAATTAGCAGCAAACTCCAGCTGGACCTCATAGTTTCTGCCCTTGGTCAAAACTGAGTCTGACAGCAGAGCGAGCTGATGGAAACGAGGGTACACCAACACCTGGAGGGGCCTGATGCCCTCAGGGGCCAGGAGCATTACGTTGGTGATGAGCATTTGCTTTGCATGGAGAATAATAACGCTGGTGTCTTCTCGCACATCCAGACTGATACGAACCACCCCGGTGAAGTCCAGGGTGGTGAGGTTTGGGTGGATGGTCAGGTCATAGTGCAGGGGGCTGATGGTTGTGGGAAGTCTCATACGATCCCAAGGGAAGGGCTGACCATTGGTGGCCACAGGGGGGTCTTTGGCTTGGCCTTGATTGGGGATCTGAGCTCCAGATGCATGATGATTGAGAACAAAGAGCAGCAGCAGGACAGCAAACATAGTGGCTGGGAGAGCAGGAAATCCTCTCACCTGGAATTATTATTAAACAGAATAACCAAGCAGGATTTAAATCAGACTCAAAAATATTCACTAAAATAATAATAATAAAATAACAGTTAAACGGTTTGATAAAATAACTACAACATAAATACATCAATTCATAATGGCAGAGTGGGTAAAAATAGTTTCGATCTGAGCAAAAACTCCATCTGGACCCAGAACAGTTAGAAGAACTCCATATTTTGTACAAAGTCATATTTCTATGATCCTACAACTTGGTTATGGATGTTTAATGTATTCGTTTAAGAAATGTAAAACTCGTTCTCCTCACCGCTTTGACGTCTGCTGCAGTTTGTTAGAAGTGAAAGTGAAAGAGCCAGAGGCAGGAGGAACTGCTGAAAGGAAGCAGAGGAAAGCTGTCAACAGTTAGTTCCGTGTCACAAACTGACTAATTAACAACGTTTCATCACCAAATACAGACAACGATATGATTTCAGCCTGGTTCTCTGCTGGTACAAAGGTCACAGTAAATTAATTACTGCTTCAAACCCTACTAATTCGTTGCATTAAATGTCCAGTAGGTACCAATGAAAGCATGATTGCGAGTTTCATAGGAACATTCTTTAGGGAGGTACCAGGAAGTCCTGTGTTTTATTTTGGCAGTAACATGTTTGACCGGCAGAGGGAGACATTCTCTCTCACAAATTAAATAGTTCAACACAGGTGCCGAGTTAAGACAATAGTATTATCTTATACAAAGAAATATTCTTTTCATTTTTTTTTTAGTTTTTATTGAGTCGCATTTCTTCTATGTTGTATAATCTTTCTTTTTTTTATTTCTGTAAAAAAACGTCTCCCAGTTAATGACACCAGATTTCCATATGCATGTAACTTTCTACTCACTATAAGTGTTTGTGTATTTTACATCTCTTTAAAAATCAATTACTTAAGCAACAATATGTGTGCTTTAACAATATTTTTCATTTGTTCAAAAAATTATTTGTGTTTTGTTTGGAGTAAATCCCTATCTATCTATCTATCTATCTATCTATCTATCTATCTATCTATCTATCTATCTATCTATCTATCTATCTATCTATCTATCTATCTATCTATCTATCTATCTATCTATCTATCTATCTATCTATCTATCTATCTATCTATCTATCTATCTATCTATCTATCTATCTATCTATCTATCTATCTATCTATCTATCTATCTATCTATCTATCTATCTATCTATCTATCTATCTATCTATAACTATGGGTGTCTGTTATACATTTATATGCAAATAATCATTGAAAGATTTAATTAGTTTGACAATTTGCTTGTGGTGCTTTTGGCCCTTTTTTCCTTACAATTTTTTTTTCCCTTCTTGATTACTATTTCACTACAAAAATAAAGATAACATGGTACGTCAGTTTGTGGAGTCCTCTACCACCTTCAGAATCAACATACAGTAACTTTTTTCCTTACCAAAATCCCTCTAACTTCCTGTTTATCAGTCTGAAGTGTAAACACTTGAGTGATCTGGTTTCTACCACCTATTGCTGACCTTCAACTTTAAGTAGTTGAAGATATATTTCACCTGCTGTGGGACAATAGAAAAAAAAAAGTTAAATAAAAGCTTATAAAAAGAAGAGCTGCACTCATGTTTTCAAAGTGCAGCTTCATACTTAAAGGAAACTCAAATTTATTTTGATGTTGCTCTCTTCCAAAGAAATTCATAATTTAATTTATCTGAATTAAACCTGTATTTTGGAAGCTAAGGAATGGAAGAATAAAAACTAATATAAAAAGAAAAATCACCAAACAGTAGCCTACTTCATTTTCTTAGAAAAGTGTAAAGATTGTGATTTTAATTAAAAAAAAGGCCTCTCAAATGCGTTTATGTAAAACCATAACAACTGCTGTATACCTTTTATATTTGACAGCTTTTAACAGTGATTAGTTTTAGAAAAATGCGAAAAATGTAGTTCTTCAAAAAGTCCAGCAGGCGGCAGTGCATATAACTCAGCGCCTGTTTGCCAACCGCCAGCAGCGAAAGAAGAAGTCAACCGAAATAACGCCAGGCGGCTTCAATGTTAAATTACACTATTTTTGTTCATTTTTTGTGACTTTAAAGTTTAGTATATAGTGAAATTTTTACAGAGTCTTAATGGGTGCATATTTTTGCCCTATATGTAACCAGACAGCTTTCTGCGGGAAGAAGAAACACATCTTCGGAAAAAATCACCAAAGCAGACTCAGAGTCGTTCTCCTTAAATTTACTGAAAAGGTAAATATGTACAAATTGTGTTAATGGGGCTCTATTTCCAATGTTTTGTGTATTTTTCAGTCTCTACGTCACCGAATACTGCGCTAGCAACACCAAAACATGCTATTCCATTAGCTAGCAACATTAGCTGCTCAGCGCGTGACTCTGTTTATGTTATTTCGTCACATTCACTCCCAAATTATTTGTTTTGGGGAGTTATTTATTTCCTGAATGTATCAGGGCATTAATAAAATTGACATTGTCGGTATATTTTTTGAAAGAGCTACATTCCCTGCTTTATTTGCGACTGAGAGGATATTTAAGTGCATTAATTTGCTTTCTTTTAAGAGTTAAACCCATATAGATTCCTTATATTGGAAGTGATTTGTTTTAGTAAAATATCTATTGCTTGGAATTTATTTTAACTTCCTTAACTAGAGCTGATCAATTTGAACTTTTCAAAATAAAACCTCTCCTAGATTTATGCTACAGTACATTTTAATTAGACCAGTGATGGAAAGATAGATTATGTTAAACAAAGAAATGTATAAATAAATTACAAATGTAGCTTTAAAGATCTGAGCTGGTGTTTTCATTCATAGTCTACCAAGTTACCTTCTTTATCCAAATCCCAAAGTGAATCTACTGCTCATAGTTTACCCTTTTATGATTTCAATTAGCTTAAAAGTAAAACATTTAATTTAAACTACTGCATTAATCCATGTACCTAATAAATGATACCTAAGGTTATGTAAATGGACTTAATTTCGTATAATTGATTTATTGGTGTGTATTTTCTTAATTACTTGTTGCATGTGCATCAAGAACTTAAACTTATGTTGTCTTTCTCCAGATGACAAGAACAAATAGTTTTCACACTTTATGAGAAACTGAGGTGCTGAGCACATAGAAAATCCTATCAACTTATGTCATAGAAAACACCACTGCAATGGCAGAGAAGATGTATAATCCAATTTTCTTTTCTCACTGCCTTGGTCAGTTGATCCTCAAAAGTATCCTTTATGTAAAAGTTTATAGTACAGAAGTTCGTACGCCTGGACAAAAGAGCCGGAGTTTCCGACCCAAAAACTGCTTGATATCCAAATCAAACCATTGTTCTACAACCTGTAAGAATAAAAGTTCTGCTCAGATGATTTATTGAGAATGAGCAGCAAAAATCTCCACAAAGTCGTTGTGAGAATAAAACAGTCATTTCCTTCTTGCAGCTGTGGGATCAGGAACAAACTTCTTTCCTCTCGTGGAATATGCAGCAGCCTTTTTGACACAAAAGAAACACTGCCCAGTTTAACGACAGATTTTTCCCCAAGTTAAAACAAAAATTGTTGGAGAAATGTCCTGTTTTCAGATTCTAATCTTAATTTGCTTTGTTGCTCCGTTTGCCGTCCCTCAGGTCAAAGAAGCTCGACGAACCCTTAAAAAACCCCAAGTGGAGAAGTTTGATTGCACTCAGCACAAGCAGAAGTTCTGGTGCTACTGCTGTGCTGTTGAAGTTGAAAGGGACGTCACAGACGACAACATGACAGTGATGCATGGAGGCTTATTGGAACACATGGCCACGTAAGCCTCATACCATTTATTTAATGATTTCATCTGGATCATATAACACTCTTTTCCTTTTAACTGTATAAATTTAAAGGGTTCAATTTTAGTTTTTCAAATGTGTAAGTCAAGCTTTAGGGGGTTCTTGTTCTTAGTTAGAAAGTGTGGGTTAAATAAAATCTTTAAAATGTTTTTTTCCAGACGAGAACACAAGAACAACACCTTTAAGTTCTGGTGGGATAATAAAGCAGATCCTAAGTTCAGAGACAGAGTCCTCATCACTGAGGAGGAAACTGAAAGGTAATCGTCACAAGTAGCAATTTAACTTGAAGGAACTGCATGTTTTTATTTAAGATCCTGTGGTTGTTTGGTTGTTTCTAGGTTTAAAGCTGAAGTGGCTAAGGTTTTGGAGTCCTTTGTTGAAAAGGAGGATGAGTATATTAAACAGGTAATAGCCTCCATTGTGCTCAGCAATATCATTCTTCAGAATAAATGAACAATAATTAATTGAATGCTGACAAAATTACATCTGTACACTTATGATGATGCTTTAATATTATTAGTTTTGGTCAAAAGCTAAAGCCTCCTTAAATGTTTCTTTTAAAATCCGTCTATAGTAGTTTAGATCATGTGTTTACTTTTGTGTAAGCAGATGATGTGGTTTCAATCAGCACTATATTGATGGGTAATAAAGAGTGAGATATTTGCACTGAATACTAAAGGTGTTTTTGTCATCCTTCTTTTTATTGCAGCAAGCTGATGTTATCCGGGCTCAGGAAAAGCACCGCCAGGAGGTCTTTCAGTCTCTTTTAGAGGTTTGTTTTCCGAGGATGCAATGGCAGTATCCATCACTGTGGCCTCAGTTGTTTTTTTGTTTTGTTTTTTTATGTAAGACCAAATATCCCTTCCCTGTAGGAAAACAGCATTGAGCCAGAAATCCTTTTTGAAGTTTAATTTGCACAAATATTAATCTAGTTGGGGTCTTAAAAGCTGCTTTGAAATTCCAGTGTAGAGGTGGGCCAGTGTTGCAGTCTAACTTTAGTGAGAAAGGATGAGTGTCAGTGGTTGAAAGACAGGGAAAAAAATAATAAAAATAATTGGTACATAATCTTAGTCAATATTTGATCAATTAAAAATAAAAACTGCTCTTTTTAGGGACGTTTTCAATAATGACTTTAAAAATTTAACTAAATGGATCAATTTAACTCAACTTGGCTATGTATGCTGATGGTTTGAAAAATGAAATCAGTTGATTATAAAGATTATTTATATGCAATTTAAAGGAAAAATATTATTGTTTATAGCACCAATATGCTTATTGCTCAAAAGGAAACTTTTTTGGCACCGTTTCTCCTGTCACACCTGAACAACGTCACTTTGCACAACAAAAAAGTGTTTTTTTCCCCTCCTATTTCTTGTTATTCGACCTTCTTTTGCCTAGTTTTTAACTTTAGCATAGGTTTTTTTGTACCTCTATGTTGTATATTTTGATGCTTTGTCTCTAAAGGGGCAGTTGTAAATTTTTGATTTGAGAGAAGGTATTCGAAAAAAGGTTTATGCAACAATGTCGAAGATTTTGTAAAGATTGACTGATAGAAGAACTGCATTGAGGTATGATTAGATGTAAGCTATCCTCTGTGAACCCGTGTTGGCTTTTCCTGAATCAATGTCAGCCTAATGAAGATGAGGAGCTTTCAAACGGAAACAGCAGCTCCCATCCATCGGTTGAGGCTTCTGTCAGGTAACACTCTGTCATCTTAAGGTGATTTAGTCTTTTTCATGCTGTCACTATTTTTGTAACTAGTTGTGTTTCTGTCTTGGGCTCATCGTTGTGTCTGGGAACCAGTTCTCAGTTTCAGTCTCAAATATCAGACCAGCAGAAGGGGAGCGGATTGGACCGGATGATCGATGCGCCCTGGACTTTAGAAGGACAAAACCTGACGTTCATAGGTTATCAGGTAAACTCAAATTTTAAACTTTCTAAAAAAAATTCAAAGCTTTCTACGTTCGTAAAAACAGTGTGTGTATATATATATATATATATATATATATATATATATATATATATATATATATATATATATATATATATATATATATATATATATATATATATATATATATATATATATATATATATATATACGTGTGTGTACATGTTCTTTTTTTTCAATATTGTGGCGCCATATTGATTATTTTTTCTGTTTCTGTTCCAGGATTCATCAAGTAGTGGAAATGTGCATACAGGTAACATGTTCAAAATACAACTAGAACTTAAAAGATTCAGATGAACTATATCTTTTAGTTTCATACCTGTATTATTTCCATGAGGTATTTGTTTTTATCTACAGTAGTAGCCATTCAAAATATCCCCACTTTCCTTGATGGGTCCTTGGCTGCTCCCCTACACTTTCTTTTTAAACATCATCCTTTATTAAAATACTCTTTCTTTCATGATTTGTGGACATTAAGATTGAAAGAGAAGTATTATCTCCTGGTCAGACCCTGTGATTCAGTGAAAGGGTGGAGTGAGGGTAGAAAAAAAAAAAAATGCACGCCCAGGAGAAGGAGGGGGTCCCTCCAGTGGCTGGGAGTTGAAGGGAAGTGGGCTGCCGTTCGGCTAGAGTTTGAATGGCTGCTACTGTATATAAATTAGCCTTTTGCCTCATTATCAACCTGTTAAGAAATATGAAATTTTTTGTTTACATAATTTTCGCTCCAGTGCAACAATAGTTTCCCAAAAGATCAGCCACAACAGTAAGGAAAAACACCTTCCATCTTAATGTAGTTTGGGTGTAAGATAGACAAATTGAGTTTTTGTGATATGACATTTCAGAAAAGTTAAAGGAAATGTTTAAACGGTCATGATGACTACATTTTTTGCCTTGTGGGGCTTATTAATAGAAACCTCCATCTAAAAAACTATAGAGGAGGAAAGTAAGTGGACCCTTACTGGATTTATAAGGTAAGGCAGAAAACAGAAGAGGTTGTTGCTCACAGCTTACTGGGAAAGATTATACGCTATGTTCAAATTTTAAGCAGTTTCTATTTTGTTTTTCTAATTTTGTCTGTGGTGACGAAAACCTTTTGCTGATAGTTTTTTTAATTTTCCGCTGATGATAATGAGACTGTGACAAAATAATCATGGCTTGACTCGACATGGCTCTTGACTCGAACATTTTTTTGAATAATTAACTAAAATAATCGAGTCCATTGTATTATCATTTCTGCTGCTCACCATTACACTCTCTGTGTTGTAGGAGCTGTTCCACCTTGGCTCCAAGATGATCCACTAGAGGGAACGTCTGGAGCAGCGACACAGACTGAGATCGGACCTTCACTCCAAGATTTCCTCAAACAAAGTATTAAGCTTATGTTTTAGAAGTTGCATTAAGAAGTTTATGATGACATAACCAAATTGTCTTATAAAAATCCTGAGGTCTGCATTTATATAAGCATTATAACTGTGTACTCTAGACCTGACAAACTACTTGGTAACAACAGATTTCTTATCTACTTTGCCAGAGGAGCAAGAGAAACTAAGGAAGCTTCCTCCAAACAGAGTAGGAGCTAACTTCGATCACAGCTCTCATACAGACGCCAACTGGCTTCCCTCTTTTGGGAGAGTGTGGAACAGTGGCCGGCGCTGGCAGTCCAGGTAGGTTCTACTGTTATGAAAGTATTACTGCTCCTGGTGGATGTTGATGCTTTATGGGGGGAAAAAAGAAGAAAACATACCAAGAAGCTGCAATAACTATATGTAATAAGTTGGATGCTTCCAATTGCAAAAAAAAGAAATTGGCCAAGGCCAAATCGAAGTGTTAAAATATGCAACTAAAGCAATTTCTGTCCAAAAATAGACATTTTTTATGAGGTCTTGGACAAGTTTGAGCTGTTTTGGAGATGTTTTGTGAAGAACTTCAAAACTTTATATCTGCGTTAGCAAGGGAAATCTCATTTTGGTTAATGATCGTCTTCAGGTGAGCTTTTCAATCCAATTAGCCCTCTCCGCCATCTTTCTCCTATGCTACTCTGCTCTCGATGGGTTTTATAAGCATGGGAGGACCTGAGGTCGGATTGGCAGCTGTCCCCATCGACATGTACTCAGACACAGCCTGCCCGGCTGGTCATCAATAGTCTGGAGATTATTTTTTTTTATTTCTATCTAAAAGAAATAATAGTTGCTTTAAAAATATATTTTCTTTCATTTCTGCCTACTTTGATATAAGATCATAATGTATCATACACAAAGTCGTGGTTTTATTGGTTCATTCTGCTGTTATCACAGTTTACCCATAATGTTTGATGTTCTGCTTTATTGTCATTTTAACAATAGACCTTTAACCACCTCATTAGATTAGATAAATATGTAACCGTTTCTTGTATAGTTGATGCTCTTCCTTATGTTAGGGTTTTACGAGGAGCTTTAGCGTTCTACTAAGAATATATTTAGCTCTGATATAACATTTGGAGGCTGTAAACCCAATGCTTGCAGAACTTTATTTATAGTTTCTCTATTAGCCTATTGTTTACGTAGCAAGAACATGTTATTCTTTTAATAAGATGGTGAAATTAATCAAAAATAATTTATATAGTATCCAGATATTGAAGCATCCAGATTTTGAAGCTTGATAGCTTGATTAGTTGTCTTACACTAACCAGCATTCATTAATTTGCTTTTCTAACATTCGCCCACTGCAGCTGGTAAAAATGCTGAATTGTGTTTTTTAATATTGTAGGAGACCTTTTAATCACTCAACTATGCATTGTTTAATCCAGTCCGATTCTAATCTCTTAAAATTCACTCTATAATGACTAAATACTCTGTTTTTGTCCCCAACAGGCACCAGTTCAGACAAGAAGAAGGGCAAAAGAATAAACAGAAGCGGAAACATGGCACAAACGGATCAAAGAAAACAAAAACAACTGAACATCATTCTAGTTCTGATATTTAAAACTTGATTACATGCAAAAGAAATAAGGTTAAAAAAATATATGCCATTTTTTTATTGCTAAAATTTTTTTATTCTCAAGATTAATAAAAAAAAAATGTTCTTGCTGAGACCAATAAAGCACCCCGGCTTTAGTTACAGAGGACATGTAGCCTTCTGTCATACACTTATTTGTATTATAATGAAAAGCTTTGAAACATTATGTTGAATCAAAAGCATGTTCTTGCTTTTTAAGAGTTTTGTGTTTCTCTACACTTTAAAATTGAATTGGGAATTTTAAAGTCCCAGACTTTAAACGCAAGGTTATTTCAAGGGAGCTTTTCTAATGAACATCAGGGGGCGCATGCCAACAAAGAAAAGTTACTGTAAAAAAAAAAAAAAAAAAAAAAAAAGATGTCAGTGTTGCAACGGAAATATGGGTCATCTTTTGATGAATGATTTATTTTAAAAATGCAATATGTTGTGCACCAAGTACCTGTTAAGAATATATGGTGTAAAGCCTTATAAAGTTGACTTACCAAGGTGGAATGGGATTTTGTATCATAATTTTAGTACTATAAAAACACATTTTAAATATAGAAAATTGGAACAAAGATGGCCTCATATAATAAGAATAGGATATATATATATATATCTATCTATGTGTATATATATATATATATATAAGCAGACTGACTTTCGATTTAGCACACTATTTCAAGTGTAGTTCCACTTCTTTGGAGTTTGAGAAATTTACTTAGTATCTCAACTTCTTGTTTCTAAACATGCTCTTCTCATCTGGGATCTCATTGGTAGTTCATAAAAACTCATAACTTGTTGTTTTTCTGTACATAACTTTTTTCCCCACTTTGTCCGCACCCCATAGGGTTAACCATCACCTTTTAATCTATGGATGTGGATTTATCAAAAGACCTCCCAACTGTAATGCTAGGTAGCTCTTAATAGTGTCTCACACCTCCAGGCTCAGGTCAGTAGAGAAAATGTTATGTAAGTTATGAAAGTAATATCTATCCTTTTATCTGCTGTTGAGATGTGCGACTGAGGTATAAATCCATTTTCTGGGGTATGTCCTCCTGTCAGGGCCACAGTGCTGGTGCCTGTATCTCTAGCAGTCTTGGCAAAAGGAAGGGATAGGTCCACCATCCGCTCCTGTTTAGGTGCAAGTTAGAGATGCCACTCAGCTATAAAATGCACTTTTTTTGCACCCAAGAGAACCCACACATGCTCAGAGAGAACATGCAAACTCCATGAAGAAATCAATGGATTATATACCTTGAGTATTTTTTTTTTCAGAACATGTTTTGATGAACACATCCAAACAAATAGGGTAAAATACAATGTGGTGTACCAACTGTATGATTCCTTTATGTCAATATGGAGAAAAAGGTTCCAACCTGGCACTAGTTTTGTGTACCTTCTATAGTAGCCATATATATATATTTTTAGAACGGTTGCATGTGTAAAATAGCCTACTTTGTCTGCCATGAGTAAAGGGTACAATTGAAAACTTGATTTAGAGCAATAAAATGAGGGAAGAGGTGTTCTAGTGGTTAAGGCATAGAGCTTGGAATCCTGAGGTTCTGAGTTCGAGCCCCACTCCCACAGGCTCCCACTCTCAAATCTCTGAGCAAAGATCTTTAACCCCACACTGCTCCCGGGTCGCCGCACAATGGCAGCCCACTGCTCCCCAAGGGGATGGGTTAAATGCAGAGGTAAATGTCTTCAGTGTGAGATCAGTTAAGTGCAATTATCATAAAATGCAGTGGTGCCTGCAGGCAGTTCTGCCTTTTGTTGTTTCATTAACATGGCAGGAGATGAAAAAGGCCTCAGTGCTAACATGGAAGCAGTGACTGCAGCTGGAAAGCACTATAGGGATGCAGCTGATCTATTCTTAGCTCTGTTGAAACATAGTTCACACTAATTCAGAACAAATGGGAGGAAAAGAGGGGATTAGCAATCAATGTGATAAAGTAAAGGGTTACTTTTAGGGTTGCTGCAAAAAAAAAAAAAATTCAACCATGTAACGCCGTTCAGCTTCCCCCCCCCAAAAAAGCTGTGGTTAAATATTAAATATCAAGTAAGTTTAGTTGGTATCGAAGGTCCAGCACAAAAGCCCTGCTGCCATAGCAGACTGGGAGGGGAGAAAAGCACGTGTAGTGGGTGGAGCTTCAACTAATCCACAGCCCTATCGCAATGCGCTAACTTTGAATAAATTAGCATGTTTTGAAAATACATAGCGGCTGGACGTTGATTGGTTAAGAGGCTTACAAACAGCCAATCGCATCAATGGAAATTGCCCAGCTGGCCACTAAGCCCCGCCTTCCGTGAGGATGTCAGCGAATCCCGGAAATGCCGTTTAAAGAGACAGGAGGAATTTCAAGCTAAGGTTGCAACAAGGAAAAACAGCTGCGAATACACACTCCAAACAAGATTAAACGCACACAGATGAAGGCATGTAGCCTGCTAAGTCAAACAAGACGTGTGACAAGACGTGGTTCAAGAAGTGTCTCCAGCCTTCGCCTCCGCGGCTCAGACGGTTAACTTCTGGCTTCCATTTCCAAGTGGCAACGGCTGCAGCCAGTACGGCGGAGGAAACAAAAAGGCCAAACTCCGAGACGACAGGAATGCGTCAGTCCTCACTGTCTGACTAAATTTGCTTCCCTGCCTCCACCTTTATTCAGGTTTGTAACCACCACCATCATCTAATTTGGTTTACTGGTTGTCATTTAACTGCGCTGTATTGGAGTGTCTACAGGAAATGAAGACAATAGCTTTTGGTTTTTTAACTCGTGATATCGGTCATTCTGAATGAAATCCCCTCCCGGATTATCATTCGGGATTATTTTTAAGAATCAGGTGAAGGAATGGCTGGAATCCAGCCAGAGACATCTGATAATCTAGGGAGTAGTTTGCAGGGTTAAGAAAGGGGGCGTTCCCCTGCTTTGTCTGTTTCCTCTGCACTTTTTTATTCGTCTGCATTAAAAAAACTAATCCAAATGTCATGATCGCCCTCTAGAAGTGTGTATTTGTCATGGAAATGATTGTGTCAATGCAGATCCTTTTATTCTAAGCATGGGTTGCACATCTAGAGACACAGTTAAAGGGGAAAAAAAGATTAACAAGCCATGCAAGGTATCTGTAAAACAATACCTCAGGCTAAACAGTGCAACTGAGCAGGTGGAATAGCACATCAGTGGGTGTGTTGTTCCCTTTGATTGCACTTGGGAGCTGTGTTGCATCATGCAGTCAACAAGGGGATTGAGGCAGGCACCAAGATCTTGTATTATTGTTTACAAAATCTATTATTGATTAGCCTTTTATTGCATTATTAAAAGTTTTATCTCCATTGCACTGCCTCTTTTTTTGCAGATAAGTGTAGGAGAAGTGCACACATGCTTTAAATCTCACCCTCATAGCACACATGCATATGGGAATCATGCAGCTGCTCACATTTATGCAACTGTATCACCAGTTTATCTCACGTGCATATTAACACAGTGTGCACATTCACATTTTAGCAGCAAAGTTCACACCTTGCATGAAGATCCCACCCCCACCTCTTTCTCTCTGTCTCTCTATTTCCTCTCTCTCTGTCTGGGAGAAAGCAGTGGGCTTTGTCCTCAGCTGTGTGTGACGTCATGCAGATATTTGCTGTAACCACCCCTTAAGGCATTGTACATGTTGTTCAGCAGGCCCTGGCCTGTGCTTGTCCTGTGTAAAAAGCACACACTGGTGAAGAAATAATAATTAATTGCTGTACTATGTCGCAGGTGAGGCTGTGGAATTCAGAAAACATGTAATTTTAAAGAGGAAAGAAACTGGCAATATTGGATACTGATGTGGGTCCCAGTTTCATAAAAAGAAGGCAATGACTGCTGCGTTTGTGTACTTCATGCTCATCCTGAAGGACTTGAATTGTATGCTTGTGTACAGATGAATCTGCAGGGAACACTGGATTACGTTGGTTATGTAAGATACTGTTCATAAGGAACTGTTTGTATGTTTTTTCATCTTATTAAATGGAATCACCAGTGTCTAGTTAAGCTGTTTAGAGGATTTGTGTAATATAATTAGCATGAAACTAACTTGAGTTTTGAAATGCAATAAGGGCTTAGTCTATTTCCTACAGCAGCCTCTCGGTGCTACCTTTCCCTGCAGCTCAGTTGCAGTTCTCAGTTTTATTCATTGGCAAGTCAGTTGATAATCATAGACACTCATGGAAACCATTCATCTTGTTGTCCTCTGTGCATTCACCCTCTTAGTAAACGGAGTGCATCTCATGCGTAACGCTGTTCTGATTGCATGGTAACAGTTCATGGCTGTAATCCTTCTTTTTTGTTCTGTTCTTAAGTGGTGGTTTCTGCATGCTTTGTGCTGATGAGGGGCTTGTCGTCGGCCCTTCAATGACTGTCTGCAGGATTTTATGTTCAAGATTACAGATTATTATGTAGGTTAGATCCCATACTGAACACCGCTCCGGGCTGATATTGATCTCTTATGCTGTTCATGTGACTGCATCTGAATACTGCTATTCTAAATGCTAACATACGTCCCTCAGACTTGACTAAGATATTATTATTAAAAGTTAAGAAATTGCAAGAGAAACTCTTTTATATTAGGTAAACAATTTATTGTGACACACATGACTGGAATGTCCTTTTTCCTGACTAGTTTTCTTTTTGTCCCCATAAATTAAGAAACTGACAGACCAATATATACGCTACTTGTTATGACTTTTTTTTAGGTATACTGGGGTAAAGCCAGATCTTGGAAGGGCAGGTGGTGCAGTGGTCTCAGTCCGCGACGCGGCCGACCCGGATTCGAATCTGACCTGTGGTTCGTTCCTGCGTGTCTCTGCCCCTCTCTCATACCCCCTTTCCTGTCAGCCTACTGTCAGAAAAACAAGCCACTAAAAAAGCCAGATCTTTTTATCATTCTTTGTTTTCATAAGAAATGTGTCAGAAAATTGTGCATCTATGTTGAGCACTAAGATCAGGACATGGTAAAATACTCATGCTCCTTGCTCAGTCTTCTCAGAGACTTATACCAATGTTGATGTTACGTATTGGCTGCTGCATAATGGGATCAAAGCAAGTAACCATGGGACTTTGGTGCAATATAAAGCATGTTATTGTTTATATATCAGGCTGATCATTAAACAATTAGAAGACTGTTTTAGCCTATGCTCTAAGATTGAATTCCCTTGTGCTGTGAAAGCACACAAATACTTGATGCATTTTTTTTAAATAATTGGACTTAAAACTTGATCAACATTGAGAGAAGACTGCATGATGACTGCATTGCTTGCTGAATTAATCAGCATGGTCTTATATTACAGTCTAAAAAAATTAAAGGATACTATATCTGGTTATAAGGACGGCTTCGTAGACTAGCAGTACTTGGCTATGTTTGTCTTTCAAGCTGCAAAGCATTTTCTGCAGTATGCATGTGTCAGATGTGTCAATGTCTCTCAAGTAGGAACCCCTTTTTTTCAATAGCATCCATTTACTCTTTGTTTTAAAACCTGGGCTGCTCTGTGGAGCAGTGGGTAGAATTGCTGCTTTGCTGCAAGAAGGTTCCAGGTTAACATGACTGTTAGGTTTATTGGCTTCTCTAAATTTTCCTTAGGTGTGAGTTTGTGTGAATGGTTGTTTATCCTGTTTGTCTCTGTGTTGCCCT